>CAUYMX010053974.1:0-10529 GCA_963573855.1 Lepilemur septentrionalis | reverse complement strand
TTGATTTTTGTGAGAGGCGAAAGGTGTGGATCCTGTTTCAGTCTTCTACATGTGGCTATCCTATTTTTCCAGCACTGTTTGTTGAATAAGGACTCTTTTCTCCAGAGTATGTTTTTGTCTGCTTTGTCAAAGATTAGATGGCTATTCATATAGCCTGTTTTTGAGCTCACTATTTCTTTCTTCTGCTTGATCAAATCTTCTGTTGAGACACTCTGATGCATTTTTCAGTTTGTCAATTGAATTTTTCAGCTCCAGAATTTCTGATTCTGATTTTTTCCCATTATTTCTATATCTTTGTTAAGTTCTCTGATAGAGTTCTTAATTCCTTGTCTGTATTATCTTGAAGTTCATTGAGTTTCCTCAAGACGGCTATTTAAAATTCTCTGTCTGAGAGGTTACATATGTCTATCACTCCATGATTGGTCATTGATCCCTTATTTAGTTTGCCTGGTGAAGTCATGTTTTCCTGGATGTTCTTCATGTTTGTGGACATTTCTCAATGTCTGGGAAGTGAAGAGTTAGGCATTTCTTCTAGTATTTGCAGTCTGGGCTCGTTTGAATCTGTCCTTCTTGGGAGACATTTCTAAGAATTCAAAGAGGATTGTGTGTTTTGACCTAATTCTGTTGTCATGGCACCTCTTTCAGCACTTAGGAGAACCCCAAGCCTAGGAATGCTGCAACTCTTGCAGACTCCTAGATATGCAGCGTTGGTGGATTAGGGAGAGTCTCTAGCTCTCTTCCCTCTTTACTTAATCAGAAAGAGTCTCTCTCTGCACTGGGTTGCCTGGAGCTGGGGAAGGGGTGACACAGCCACTCCCATGGCCAACACTGCTGACATCACACTAGGTCATATCAGAAGTTTGGCAGACCAGCACAGTATTGGGGTTCACACAAGGCCCGTGGCCACTACTGCCTGGCTGCTATTGATGTTTTTTCAAAGCCTAAGGCCACTTCAGTCAGCAGGTGGTGAATACTGCCAGTACAGGGTCCATTGCATCAGAGAAGCAGATTCTGTTCTGGCCCAGGGTGAGTCTAGAAATGCTGTCTAGGAGCAGGGGCCAGGAATCAGGGTCTTCTAACAGCTGTCTGGTGCTTTATTTTACTGTGTGTGATCTGATACTTAAGTTGCAAGAGAAAGTCCTTTGTTATCTTCTCTCTCCTTCCTCCAAGTGGAAGGAATCTCTCTTTGAACTGCACTGCCTTGAATTGGGAGAGAGGTGATACAAGCACTCCTGTGGCCACCACAGCTGGTGTCTCACTGAGTCACACCCCAACTTCACTCGTCTGAGACCAGTTCACCACTACAGCTTACCCAAGAACTGCTGCCCTTGTGGTTTGACTGCCATTCGAATTCATTCAGAGGCCCATGCCACTTTAGTCAGCCAGTGGTGAAGCTGTCTAGGACTTGGGTTTCGCCCAATAGGGCAGAGGATCCCCCTCCAGCCAGGGCTGTTCTAAATGTTCCCTTTGTGGACACTACCAGAATTCTTCCCTCTGTTGTGTGACAGGGCAGCAGTGAATTCCAGTGCAAAGTCCCACACTCAATCTTTCTTCTATACTGTCTGGGGTTGGCAGGGGGGTAGCATAGGCTATATGAAGACTTTTTTCTATCTCTTTAATGCCTCTTTCCTTATTATTATGTATAAACCAAGTATTGTCATTGCTTACCTGATTTTTTGGTTCTTATGAAGGTGTTTCTTGCTTAGGTAGTTGTTCCATTTGGTATTCCTGTGGGGAGATGATCTCTGGAGGTTTCTATTTGGCCATCAAACAAAAATGGAAATACAACATACCAAAACTTATGGAATGCAGCAAAAGCAGTCCTAAGAGGAAATATTATAGCAATAAACACCTACATCAAAAAAGAAGAAAGATTACAAATAAAAAACATTATGCCTCAGGGAAATAGAAAAAGAAGAACAAACTAAGACCGATTTTGGCAAAAGGAAACAAAAATAATAAAGATAAGAGCAGAAATAAATGAAATATAGATAAGAAAAACAATAAAAGAGTCAACAAAACTAGGAGTTGGTTATTTGAAAAGATGAAAATCAACAAACTTTTGGCTAGACTAACCAAGATAAGAAAAGACTCAAAGAAAGAAGAGATTTTACACAGAAATACAAAAGATTATAAGAGACGATTACAAATAAGTACATGCCAAAAAACTGAATAACCTAGAAGAAATGGATAAATTCCTGGACATATACAATCCACCAAGACTGAATCATAAAGAAATAGAAAATCTGAAAAGGCCATTACCAAGAGAGGAGATTGAAGCAGTAACAAAAACTCTACTATTAAGAGCCCAGGGCCTAATGCCTTTACCGCTGAATTCTATGAAATATTTAATGAAGACTGAGGCATGGAGAATGGGTGGCATATGTAGTGTCAAATTAATCAGTCAAAGTAAGTAAAAGGGGTGAGCTGCATTATGCAACAGTTCTGACTGTTTCAGAACCCACAAGGGCTCAAGGTCAGCTTTCTAGCAAGAAGTGAGATTCAAGACAACTCAAACAGCAGCAGCCAAGGGATCCCAGGGCTCATTAGGCTAAGCAATGTTGTAAGAGCCATAAAAACCTCAGATACATCCAGAGCCCTAGGGACGGGAGATTTTTCTAATTCGTTCAGCCAGCCCTTAACTAGGGCTTGGCTTATAAGGAAGCAGGTAAGGCACAGACTGGGCAATGGTGATGGTCATCTAAAGATTGCCCATTCTGCTGGCCCGAGGCTGATGCAGGACTGGTGGGATGAATGACAGGATAACACATTCTTCCTTAAAACCACATAGCTCCTGACAAGCAATGATGTAAGTTTCTCAGATCTGTTTATTCCAAGCTCCACTCACCTCCCTGTTCCTCTTTCTGACTCTGATGCTATTTTTAGGCTTACTAGTGTTCTTACTCTTTTTCTCTATATACTCTGACATTCATTACTTTTAAATTTAAGAGATCATTTGAGTTTTGTTGTTCTAGGCTTATACTTAGAAACATTTAAAGAACAATAAAATTCCTATTGCATCAAGGAATTCTAGGGCTAATAGTATCTTGGAAAGTAGTTACAAGGTTTGAATAAGATAGGACCAACTTAATGTAACTGAAGGCAATGTTGCCGTTAGACTACTTAATTCTACTATAGTCCGCACTAGATCCTATTTCCCATTTCTTTAATTATCTCAGGTACTTTGTGCTGAATCTTCTTTACTTCCCCCAAATGCACTATAAAATGCAATGTTTCAAACACTGCCAAAAATGCTTAGAGCAGAAAGATTAAGCCCTTCTCAGTAGGAAATATCATTGTGGGTACCGTCTTCAATTAATGGTGTCCATTTTTTTGTATTTTATTAGAAATTTAAAAATGTATCAAATACCTTCAAAAGGAGCTCACATAGCACTTAAACTCCAGCTAGAAAATAATTTTCTGTTGTTGGTAAGTTTGTTCCTTTAATAATGTATTTATTCTCACATAGACAAAAATAAGCAAACAAAATAGCAAAATATAGTTTATTGTTTTCTAAAAATACAGTCCCATGAGGAAAACTTAATTTCTTTTTTTGGTATTTTCCTTGTAGACCTGTTCGGTTCCCTGTTTAGAAAGACTGGAGACTGGTTGCTCAGCTTTCCATAAGTAGCCTTTGATTACTCAAGGAGCTTGTTATTTGTCCTTTTCCCTCCATCCTGTAAGACCCTTCTTTAAAGACTTATTTTTCATTAAGCATTCTCAATTTCTTTGGCTCATTTTGTGCACTTAAAACATTTTTGTTGACTTCTGCAAATTCTTAGGTTATTCTTAGGATATGAAACATGAAATGATTGATAGGGCCTGATCTTACTGCTAATTGGGTAATGGAGCTGGCATTTTTGAATGTTGCTTCCCAGGCCCATGAAGGGGTTTGGCAAGGGAAATTTATTGTGGTAGGAGGTAGTTTTGGGGTGGATATTCCTTCATGCTGGTGGGTATAATGCTCTTTTCATTCTTCACAGAATAGTCACAGGCCAAGTTCCTTATTGTGATCAAAGACTTCAGAAACGTAAAAGCTGAGAGATGCCTCTACAAAGCATAGCAATTTTATTAATACCGAAAACTTTCCATATTGGTTGATATTGTGTTTTAATATTACCTGAAGACAGGAAATTTATTGAGTCACAAAAAATATCCAAAATAACCAGAATGCAACATCTACTTTGATTACAACTCGAATGACTAGGAATGCAATGTTGCCTATTTTTGTCTTAAGTAAATGTAAAGATTTTGATATCACTGGTAGTCAAAATCTTATTACAGTAATTACCTAGAAACTATCCAAAATATTTGTAGTACTGAAGTTACCTAATACTAAATATTGCTTTAAAGAAGTAGGGCTTATAAACTAGGGCTTAAAAATAGTTTGTAGTAATTTGGGCTATGATATATTTTACCTACTCTTCTCTTATTTAATCTATTTTTTTGATTTGTTTAATTTTAATCTTGTCTGTTTTAATGCAAGCTTATCTTGCTCTACATTTGTTCTGTGGAAATAGCAAGTGTACAGTATACCCTTCATATACCTTTTCTTTATGGTAGGAGATAATCATTGTTTCTCAGCCATAGTCTAAGACTAAATTTCAGCAATGATTTGGACTATGCTTCCCATTTTTTTTTCTGGTTTCTAGAAACTTCTTTTCAAGTTTTTAAAAATAATGTTGGTTGCTCTTTCTCAGGCTCTTTCCAGTTTTCCCAAGATTATGTTTCAAATTACATCCAGGATTTTAATGAGAGCTTGACTCCTGTTAATTAGACATTTAAGATAACTGAAAAGAACATCAGAATACTATTTTCTCATGGAAATTTGCAATACTTCATGTATCCAAGGAAGACTGGATAATTTCTAATACAGCAGAGCTCAAGTAGGGCTGTATATATGGTAGCAAATGGTTTCCTAGTCTGTATTTTTTGCTTTGTTTTATTTTCTGATTGATTCTAGAAAGTGAGGTGGTTCCTTCCAACGATCATGAGATTATAGAAGTGGATGCACCTGCGCACCTGGCAGTATAGGCAGGTGAAGAGGATGGTCACAAACATGGTGTGACAGAGGCATCCAAAAGCTGCTTGAGCCCCAAATCTCTCTCCCACCTCCTTATCTTGAAAGAATGTCCTAGAGAAAGATTTTATGTCACTAAGGGTTTTTATTTTTAGAATTCAGGTACTTTTCTGCATTGTCTATGTAAATCCCTGGCACCTAGTATGAATAATTTTATCAGATAACTTTCTCTGAATGACTTGAGAGAACCAAGTGCAACAACATGGAGTAGGCAATGTAGGACAGAAAAATACAAATCTTGTCTCACTTCATATTGAGATATATACTAATTCTTAACCATTTCAATGGAAGAAATGTATCAATGTTCCCTGATTTTTAACAGCAATCCAAGGTGTTCCTACCCAATGTTCGGGGTGAGTTTGAGTGTAGAGCAGGGGAGAATGGTAAAACAATGCCTTAGCAAATCCTTTATTTTCTTACATGCCCCTATGGTTGTTGAAAAGCCCAGAAGCAGCACGATTCTGATTTTCCCTATTATCCTTTCTTATAAATGGGTCATAGTGGGCTTTGATACATGCCTCAGTGATATGGATCATGGCCTTGGATCTCTTCTCTTGGTTATTGGTGCCTTTTAGTCACTGTCCTTCTCATGCTGAGTCTGATGCATATGTAAACTTAAAGATTAAAATTTCACTTCTTCTTATGCAATCTTTACAAACTTCCCAGTCTCTGTAACCTGGGATAATCATTAAAGACAAAGAATATGAGGTTTTTTTAATCCTTTCTAAATAATTGAAGTTTCCTAATATAACATATTCATGATAACTATTTACCTTTGTGCAACTTAGCAATTCATTGTTTACAAAACATTCTCCTTTCAATCTGATAAATTATTGAACTTCTGCTATGCAATTAGCATTGTGGTGTGGATACAAACATGAATAAAAATATTTCCTCATTTTGAGGGACTTAGTCATTTTTTTGTGTGGTGCACTTTGACATATTACATTTCATTCTCAAAGCTGCCTTGGGAAATGTTATTGTCACTGTGTTAGATTGAATAACCAAAGAATAAAACTCGGAGATTTTTAAGATTATTCCCTTGCCTGAGATTACTCCATTTTAAGTGGTAGAGCTAGGCATTGGATCTAGATACTTCATTACAGAACATTTGTTTTTGGGGATGTTATTGTCTATTTTTTAAAAATGGAGTGATTAACATGCTCTAATCTCCTCATGTCCAGGGCACTGTCTTCAGATCATTCCTAGTTTATTGTGAATGCAATTTAAAAAATTTAGTATTACAGGAATAAAGAGTTGGAAGAAATATAAAATGTCCTTGTTCTATCAGTATTAGGGTGTACTACCTATACTATCTCAAAGAACTTGCTTAAATTATTTTTATTCTGTAATATGATTCTATAAACCCTGGACCCATAATGTGATAATTCACATATATGTATTTGAATATATATGTTATGTATATTTAATATGCATATTTGTCTTTTTACTAACTTAAATCTTTCTTTTTCCAATTTAATTTTTCTTTTTCTAGGTCAGTTCGTATTTTTGGCTTGATGAAAAAAGAAAATGATTCTAAGGTGACAGAATTTGTTCTTCTGGGCCTATCATCCTCCTGGGAGCTGCAGCTATTTCTCTTCTTAATATTTTTGTTGTTTTACATTGCTGTTGTCTTGGGAAACCTCTCCATAGTGGTAACAGTGCGAGCTGATGCTGGCCTGCTCCAATCTCCCATGTACTATTTTTTGGGCCATCTCTCCTTCATTGACCTATGCTTGAGTTGTGTGACTGTGCCTAAGATGTTAGGGGATTTCCTACAGCAGGGCAAGACCATCTCTTTTTCAGGATGCCTGGCCCAGATCTACTTCCTCCACTTTCTGGGAGCCAGTGAGATGTTTCTGCTGACAGTCATGGCCTATGACAGGTATGTCGCCATATGTAACCCTTTGCACTACCTGACAGTCATGAACCGCCAGCTATGCCTTCAGTTGGTTTTTGCCTGCTGGTGTGGGGGTTTCATCCACTCTATTACACAGGTTACACTGGTCATCCAGCTGCCCTTCTGTGGCCCCAATGAACTGGACAACTTCTACTGTGACGTTCCACAGGTCATCAAGCTGGCCTGCATGGACACCTATGTGGTAGAAGTGCTGATGGTCGCCAACAGTGGTCTGCTGTCTCTTGTCTGCTTCTTGGTCTTGCTACTCTCTTATGCCATCATCCTGACCACCCTGAGAACTCGCCTCCACCAGGGCCACAGTAAGGCCCTCTCTACCTGTGCCTCCCACCTGATAGTGGTCAGCCTGATCTTTGTGCCATGCGTATTCATCTACTTGAGGCCTTTCTGCAGTTTCTCTGTGGATAAGATATTCTCTGTGTTTTACACGGTGATCACACCTATGTTGAACCCTCTCATCTATACACTCAGAAATGCTGACATGAAGACAGCTATGAAGAAGCAGAGAAAAAAGCATGTGGCATTCTGTTGCTTTGTTAAAGAATGAGCAGGAAGAGGTGATTTAGAAAACATACAATTTCTTGGGACACTCTTATCCTGGACAGGAGCACATGTGTGAAAACCATTTTGATGACTTTGGTATAAAAGAGAAGACAGCATAAAAATTATAATGCAAAACTCTTGATTATAGTCAGGAGTTATAGGTGGCTTTTTCGAGTGTTAAATATTAAGCAGGGTATTCAGGAGAATTTACTGGCCCACAAATGATAATGGGAATTAATTGAGTGCTAGGGTCAGAGGACACCTTGAAAGATCAACTCTTCTACCTTCATGTCTATCAAGTCTTCATTTATTAAATTAGTTTCACTTTGTAACTCCATTCAAATGAAAGTGGATATTATATCTTTTTTTGTGTCCTGCTCCTCCAGGGTTTAACAATTTCTAGTATGAGGAAGATCTTTCTGATTTCTTATCAGAGTCTCTTCTGAAGCAGTGTGAATTCCTTTTGTCCTGTCACTAACAAAGCCTCAAAACAGCACCAACCACCGTATACCTTAGTGTTTTCCTAGGAACTGTGTTCCATAGTGTGCCAAATTTTAGAAATGCAGTTGCGTAACTCACTTGACAAAGTTTATGTGCGAGAGAAAGGAAGTCCGGGAGTACTAGTGTGATAGAAGCTACTAGCATGCTGTCGTAGAGCCTTCTCAAGAGGCACTCCATTTCACCTTGAGTTTTTCTTTGATTGGAATTATAGTGAGGATGAGTTGATAAGCTAGCTATTCAACTGATCATAATGTTTAAGAGCTCTGAGCTCTAAAGAAAAACAGAAAGAAATGAGCTATGGTTTAAAGCACTCATCCACCTGATCCCTGGGTCTTGTGCTCATCATTACTACCTCTCAGTCTCAAACGTGCTTTGAGGAGGAGGTAATATTATTTAACATCATTTTTGCAAATAAACTCAGAGTTAAGTGACTTGCCCAAGATCACTTGGTAAAAGTGTAATCAACCAAGAAAGCTAGCAATTTTAGATAATTAAGTTAATATCCTTTTCTCTTCAGAAAGAGTATTTGTCCTAATTATATGGACTAGTTGCTTAATTTCTACAATGCCTGTATAGAAGCTCCAGAGCTAGAAGATCCCCAGAAAGGTTCACTTAAACATTTATATTTAAGTTTCTCTATTTCTGACATAGGATCCTTGCAACTTTTTATGGCTATGGAAAGGTCTTTATTATATTTACTAAATAATAAGATAGTAATAAACTTCTTAGCACTATTTTTATAATTGGTCATTCTATTTCCTAATTAATTGCTATCGAGAGGCTTTTCTGATTGTTTAGCTGAAAAAAATATCTCTGAGAAAAATATCTGAAACTGCACCAATACTAGGATTTACTGGGTAATTTGCAATACCTCTGCTCATTTAAGAACTTTCTTCATATTGGAACAAAGAATGGACTTTTATTTTTGTGTTGAGAGTCAATGACTTTAAGAAACCAAACGTATGTATGTATGTATGTATTGCTACAGAAGGACTCCTCACAGACCAGGGACAAGGCTGCATCTTGGGAGGTTTCTCAATAGGGTGGGTGAAGGTGGAAATGGCATCTCTGGCACGGATCACACATTCCTCTTTCCCCTTCACTCTACTCAACGTTTCCACAGATGTCCTTTGCCTGCAATGAATATCCTGAAGAGCAGGAAACTGTCAGCCGGAGTCGCTTGTGTGTTGACAGAAAGATTTAAGTGTTGCTATGGGTCAGCCAGGCACCTGGCAAGGACATGGAGCTCCAGGCTTTCTTTTACTATCAGCTGGCTGCAACATTCCCTTTTTCTGATGTCCCTCTTTCATAGCAAATGTTAGAGTCTTGGTGAATCATTTTAAATGTCTAGTTGGTATCTGGGATTGGTAGCATTATATTCAGAAAGCTGGAATTTTTGTCTATTCCCTTTTGCATTTTCAATCTTCTGTACTCGCTTAACCAATTACACGTATTAAAATTATTTTTTATAAGTTTCTGTTTTTTCAGATTGCACATGATTGATACTATCTGGGTGCCTGGTGCTCGCGCGTTCTCTCTTCAGCACCATGATGGTGCCACTAATTTAAACATTTTGCTTGCCTACTTGAACTGCAGAAAAATTTTAAATGTAGTAAAATATTTGAATAGTTTTATAAGCAAATAAGCTATCTTACTGTTGGATTAGTGGTCCAATGTAGTGATACTAAGCACCATCTTTCCCCTCTCTTGCTGCAACTTTGAGTAAATCATACAAAAAACTGTGGAAATGGTGTATTTATTGACTAGTTACTTGCCAAGTTGCCTTCAAAATAGTTTTATAAGGAGTTATTTGGGATGACACCTGCACTTTCTCTGCAAAACAGACTCTCTAACTGCTACCCAATTACTTGCCCACCAATTCCCTCAGGGTTCTGATGGTGCATAAAGATTGCTGGGAGTTTCTTTCTCTTGGTGGCCAGGAGCATAGGAAGCTTTTGCAGACCAAGATGAGAAGCCATGGCACAGCTGTAAGCTCATAAAATCCCACATTTTTGAGAGATAAAGAGAGAAGAGAGGGAAGAAACTTGGGATCTCAGCATCGTGGGCTGTAGGAGAGGAAGTGTGGCACATACATAAGAGAAGCATCATTATACAGATCTCCACCTTACAGTGTGTGTATCTGAGTATAGATCACATTTTTATCTCAGAAACAATTTTTGATCCAAGATCTCAGGTTGTTCAAATCCATGTTGTGGGACCACACTCAAGAAGACAGCCACAGTAAGTTTTCCATCTGGAATGACAAGTTAGCCACCAGTGAAAGAAGTAAGGGTGATTTTCATTGATTCAAATTATATTCAGGGATAAAGGTGCATATTTAAATTCTTTTTTTTTTTTTAATTGGGGGAAAACTACAAAGCATTTACAGTATAATGTTTACAGTCACAATTTATAGTGAGCTGATTTCCCAAAATATATTACCACTCAAGTTGACTTATCTTGTTACATTTAAAAATCTACTCTGTC
>CAUYMX010053973.1:0-49350 GCA_963573855.1 Lepilemur septentrionalis | reverse complement strand
TATATCATAATTCACATGCATTTCTTTAATGCTGAAAGACAAAACTAATATTCTTCATAACCGGATCACAAAAAGCGTTAATAAGCATTCTATCACGGATTTGCATCCTATTTTTATTTAACTCCAGATTACATGAACTATGCAAGTTACCCCAACCTCTTTTCCCTCATGAATAAATTCATTCCCTATTTAACTTTGCTTCACATCATACAGCATAATACATTTTGGAAATATGAGGTTCCAGGAGCGTCACACAAATACTGAGCTCTAATGTTTTCTGATCACTTAAAACCTATGGTTAAAAAAATAATAAGCCTAAATAGAGATGGACTGATAGTACGCTAGAAGATATTGCTGCTGCTAAGTTTAATAAAATATGATTGACATGCTTAGATTTATCATGGAAAGGATCACATTTTTATAACAATCCAGAATGACATAGAGCAAAATTTGCTGCCAGTAAGTGGAATGAGAAACATAGTGCTCTATGTTCTGTGGCAAAGTATTAACAACCCAGCATTGGAATAGCCAATGTTTTTTTTGTCAGAGACCTCACGCCTTCCCTCGTGATTGTGGTTTCCAGGACCTGATATCTAAGAATCTTCACAAACTGCTTTTCATTCCGCTCTCTCTCTGACACTCAGGCTATTATAGCATTTGCTGGGAGGGCATTTGTTCTTATTCCTAAAAGCTTTCAATTTGATGTATTGATTTTCAGAAAGATGATAGAGAATTGAAATTCCCAAAGACTGGAAAACATTTTCATAGGAATTTGTACTGAATAGAAAGGTGTCCCATTTTTAGTGTGCATGCTTAAGTAAGTGAGTTTTTTTATAAATCCTCATTGCCTAAAGGAAATAGGAATTTGAAAGGAATCAAGCAAAATCTCCTTTCTAACTACACACACTTCCCCTTTACATTTTTCACTTACGGAAACAGACCATTACTCCATCCTTCTCTGATACTGAAAGTCTGACAAGAGCATTGTATTAATTTTTTAGCTTATTATTTGTAGAATTTGAGTTCCTAGATTTTTTTTTTCATATTGGGAAATAGCATTATACTTTAAACCATTAAACACAAATAAATTGTTCTTAAAACTGAGAAATATTTCCAGAAATATATGTCTTCTGCTCAATTACATTAATAATTGAGAAGTGATTGATGGTTTTTAGATCTCAGCTGGGCTATCTCATGTGACTGCAGTCAGCTAACAAGTTATCTGGACTGCTTGTCTAAGATGCCTTCTCCAGGGATAAATGGTTTATGTTGCATGTTGTCTCTCCTCCTCTACAAGAAAATTTTTGGAACTCTGACATAAGGAGACAGAAGATGGAAAATATATGCAAGGTATTAAGAGACATCTGGGACAGTTTGAGATAGCTTAATATATGTCCATGTAGAATTCTAGAGAAAGAGAGAAAATCAGACTAAATCATTATTTGAACACATAATGATTTACAATTTTGCATAACTGTTAAAAGACACCAATCCATGGAGCCATCAAGGCCAAAGACTTAAAGTTAAATTTTAAAGTCCACATCCTGTTGTATCACAGTAAAATTGCATAAAAATGAAATTAAAGCAAAAATCTTTTAAAAATTAGGTTTGAGAAATGACGGGATGGGATTTTATAGATAAATTTCGAAAAGTATCATTAAAATGATTTTATAGTACCAACAGTGGAAGGAGTATGACAGTGGAGGGACATCTTTAATGTTTTAGAGAAAATAACTCTCATTGCAGATTCTAAATCCATTAAAATATCTTTGAAGAAATAAAGCAAAATGAAACTATTTTCAGATGAAACAAATGGAATAATCTGAAAGTTTGTTACCAACAGTTCACACTAAAAGAAATTAAAAAGAATGTGCTTCAGGAGTGATGACAGAAATTCCAAATGATAGATTTGAGATTTTTTCTTTTGTACAAAGAGATAAAAATTAGAAACTATGGGGAAAATTTAAATAAATATTAACTGTATAAAATGATCAATATTAATGATTTGTATGATCATAAGTAAATTGTCCTATGCAAACTAGGAATTAAAATACATGACAATAGTTACTTATAAGCCAGGAAAAAAGTATATAGCCATGTTCTCAGGGTCTTTAGTGGAAAAAGAGGGTAAAATGTTAATCAACTTAAAATTTACATTTTGATAAGGATATGTATATTATAATTTTTCAGATAACTACTAAAACAACCAAAATAGTATAAATATATTCCATATTATGGATGGAGAGATAATGAATTTTTAAAATGTCCATTCAACACAAATAAAGGCTAAAAGGAGAGAAAAAGCAACACAGAATATGCAAAACATGTAAAAAGCACAAGGTATGATCGTAGTTATCAACCATATATGAGAAATTATGTTAACTGTAAACAGACTAAATTTTCTGATTAAACTACAAAGACTATTGCAAAGGAAAACCCAACTATATACTGTCTTTAAAAGACAAAAATAAAACATATATGTATATAAAGTTTATATATAAATACATAAAATTTACATATATGTGATTAAAAATGAAGTAAAGTTAAGAATTAACCAAAGATGTACTGAACAAAATAATGTTGGAATTTTTTATTAATATCAGATTAAATAATATTCGTAGACTAGAATATTACCATAAAGAAAAGAGGTCATGTTATAGTGTTGAGTTTAACTTCGCTAGAAATACATTACAGTTAAAAATTTGTATGAATCCAATGCCATATTCTTCAGTTATTTAAAAATAAAATTCAATGTATCTTTGAAAATTAAAAAATTATATTCATGATAAATTTTTATATTTCTGTCTGTAACTAAAAGAAGTAGCAAATTAGCCACCAAAAAAATAGCAAAGATATAGATACCAATAGCGTAAAAACCTTGCTTTCACACATGCACATATTGCATTCTACAGTTGCATACACTAAGCTCTAAAGATTCATTAGCTAATACATTTAGAATACTTATTAAAGTTTTTATAATATAAGTTACATAAAAGGAATGTTATCTGTTACTATTATGGTTTTCAAATATTTCTTCTTTTAAAATGTACTGTCCCCGCCTACTTGACTAAACTTTTCTCTTGCCAATTCTTTGGTTCTCTTGATTTTAACATTTAAGTAGATTTTTATAAAGTTACTCAGTGTCTATAATTACATTCCATTTCACATTTCTCTGACTTTGGGATATTCAGTTCCCTCTGCCTGGGGTATTCTAGGTCATTCCTACCCTTGTACACATTGTAGTGTCATTCTGCAATATGGAAATACTTTCTTTGGTTCCCCCTTTTAATTATCATGCTAATGAATTCCTCTATACCAATGCAAGTGAGTTAATATAAATAGCCTTCCAATGCCTAATTTATGAGATTAATCTTCCTGTTCCTTAAATAATATTTCCTTAAATGTCTTGCTCAATTTCATAAAGCAGCTAACCTTTTTATTTACCTCTACAGCTGTGCTGAATTTATAAACCAGTACCATCCTGCTCTCAAATTTAGAAATCTTTGCTAATTCATACACACACACACACACACACACACACACACACACACTACCATTTATATTGCCTAGATTCTTCCTTCCCATGATATCCAATCCCACCATTCCCTTTTAATCAAACACCTGTTTTTTAAAATATATAAACCATTCACTCTTCTGTCTTTCCTTCTAGAGCTCAAGTTAGCTTCTTTCCAAGGTGCGAATGACTCCTAAAATTATAGCTCCTGCTGAAGCCAACTCTGATTAGTTGGAAGATTGGCCACACTAAATACATTCTCCCTTTTCATAAGCACATAAGTGAAGAATACAGGTATACTTTCTTGACAAAAATGTGAAACTGTGAAACTGTACTCTATGTTTATAACATGAATGCATTCCATTACTTATGTTGCAAACTCCTAAAAAACTACAAAATCAATTATGCTTTAAAGATAGCTTTGAACATAATCTATTACATGTTAAATAATTCAATAATGCTGATGGATCTTTTATTTCTTCATTCATCAACCCTGCATACTTCTGTTTTCTCCAAAAATGATAATGTGGTAATCACTAGTCTCTGATATGTCTATTATTATTGTACTGCTTACTATATTTACTTTTTTCTGCATAATTTTCAGTCTATGATTTTTAAGACAAAGTGTAGATGATATTGGGAAAGGTGAAATTTCCATGATTTTTCAGGATATTGAAAAGCAGAGTCTGTAAGATAAAAGAAAGAAATTCATTTTGATCCATTGGTGATAATGACTTGTCTTTAGTTTAAGTGTAGTGAAATAATTGGAGATGTTTTATTATCCTTGAGGAAGAAATTGTGCTGTTTGAAATGCCAGATTTTAAATATTTAATTTTAGAAATAATGCTAGCTCTGATATCTCTGTTAACATTGGGACAGGGAAAAATCAATAGCTGCTAACAGGATGATATGCCACTGAGAAAGGTTATTTTTACTGTGAAAGTGTGCCAAATGTATTAACTAATTTTCTTATTATTTCTAGACCAAAACAGTAATTAAGTTCACAGAAGTGTGGCAGTTGATAAGGTTTAAATTTAGTTACTCTCAGGTAGGGTTGGGGGATTATATATTAAATCGATTTTACTAAAATATATAAAATATCTAACCTGTTCTTTTACCTCTGTATTCACTCTTAAATCTCTCTTTCCCTTGGCTTCTCTGTCACAGTAAAGATGTACTATACCCACTTATTTGCTTAAATCAAAAATCCAGGGGTCATCTTTAAATTTTGACTTTCCATCGCATACCACATTCAATTCATCAGGCAGTTGTAGCTCTACCTCCAGATACATACTGTATTTCATAGTTCCTTTCTGTGTTCACTTCTATGACATAGTTTAGGCTGCCATTGTTTCGCATCCTGACGACTCCTGTAGATTTTTGACTGCTCTTTCTGAGCCTCTCCTGTCTCCATGAAATATTAATAGCTACCTTTATAAATAAATATGCTTCAACCTACAATCCTTCAGTGATTTCTTATTGTACTCAAGATATAATTAAAAACTTCTTGCCAAAGCCAACAAAGGGCTTATATGACATGAGCCTTGCCCATTCATTTAACCTTATCCTGTATGCCTTTGCCCTCACTAGCAACAGTTGGGCCAGCCATTCCCGTGTTCTTGTTTCTTGAACATGTACAGCTCATCGTAATTTTTGCCCTTTCTATTATCCCTAATGACAATGCTTTCCTCCTAGATCTTCCTTTTCCTGGTTCTTTCTCAAATGTTGACACTTTAACCAACTATTTTTTTAGTCACTTTATCTAAATAACCTCCCAGCATACACAAAGTTGTCCATTTCTGTATCATATTATCATGTTTCATTTCATACACAGCATATGGGACTACCTGAAAATAGTATCTTCCCTCTTCATTGTTGAGATGATCTCTCTAGAAATCTTGTCTGTTTCATGCAACACTTTATCTGGATGCTTAGGATAATTTCTAGTGTATGGCAGAAAAACATTAAACACTTCTTTGATGATTGGAGTTCAATGCATATTTTTAAGAAAAGCTAAGGCTTAACTTGATCTTTCAGTAAAAAAAATATTAATAGACACTATGTGAAAACTGTGATTCATAAAAACTTGAAATCTCTGTTTATACATACCCAAAATGAAAACCTATAAAAACATTTCTACTTTCTCAGCATAAGGGCAATAATAGACTCTGGAATACTATTGCTGCCTTGAAACTTTGATTCCATTTCTGCTAAGTAATGGAAGGAATCATTATACAAAGCACAGGATATCTCTTTACTAGATTTGAAAGTTGTTAATAAACCTAAAACCTCTGAAAAGTGGCAGAGAGCCTAATTATGTAGAACATGGTGAAACAGATGCTCTCTAACATACAATAGATTGTGTAAACTGTCACAATTCATTGCAGCTGAGAGCATCTGAATGACAAGGCTTGGCTCTTCCTAAGGCTTGGCACATGATCACAAACAGGATTGCAGGATTCCTCTCTTAGGATTGCATTGCAGGTGATCATGGTCCAAAAATTCTAGTTCCCAGTGGTTCCCACTACTACCGCTGAGTTCTTATGACACTGGAATAGCTCAATGTTACAAAGGAACAGCCAAAATTGCCAAAGGGAATCACATATTTCGTAGTACAGTGAAAATAAAAAAAAATATAGAGAGACCACGTAGGACAAAATTTCACTTTATGTGATCAACTTAACTGTAAAGAGACTCAAGTCAAATAACTTTTGAGTCAAGCCAGAACTAGGCTCAATTATCATCATGTTCCAATTTATAATACTCATCTCATTTCCTAATATGTCACCCTCTAATTTCTTTGAAAGAAACTTATTTTTTAAAATTTAGTCATAAAAAGATGAAAATAAATTATATATCCTATATATTTGCTTATCATATATTACATTATTGCCCTATTATATTGGCTCTAAAATGCCTTCTCATGTTTGAAGTTCCCTTTAATAAGTGAATCAGAAGATAAACTCAATAGAATATAAGTTCCTTACTTTATGAGCCTCTTTGAATTTCCAACTGTGGCAGAGTCTGTTATTGTCCATCAAAAATTCATGATCCCTGACGCATTTGTAGACATGATTCTGAGAAGCAACTACCCAGGCTGGGGCTACATTTAAGGTACAATCTGGATATGGCCTTGTGATTAATTTTTCCCCAAACATTGTGATCTAATGTAATGTTTGTTTCTGGACTGACATGATTAAGAAACAAATGTGCTTTTCCTCACCCTCTCTTTCCCTTACCATTGCTGCTTAGAAATAGCAGAGCCATATTATGGGAAGTGCCTGGGTCCTTGAATGATGTGAAACGTCATCTGGCAGACACCAACACCTGGCAGTTGTGTAAAGGAAAGATAAACTCATATTGTGTTAAATACAAAGAGATTTTTGAATGTGTCTGAGTTACCATAACTAAGACACTCTCAGATTTTTTTGTGTAAACATCTACCTTTTCATGGTTTTGAGTAAAAGCAGTACAAGTCTAGGCAATAAAACTAACGTTATTATCTCTATCTTAGTTGACAAATGTATCATAGGGCCAATTGCTCTTTGATAAATTACTGGATCACCATTTACAAAGTATACAACAACATTATATATATATAGTCTCTTAGATATTTAGCAGTTGAATGACGCAGTACTGATTTCTCTCAACTTTATTTCCTGAGAAATGCTAAACTCATATTTTGTCTAAACAAGGCCAGTGTGAAGTAGCAGAGACCAACTGTTGCTTTTGCAAGAATAACGTGCTTTCTTGAAGCAAGAAATTGAAATGGTAGAAATGTATTAGTCCATTGAAAAAAATCATTCAAATACACAGAGTTAAGTGAGCATGGAGTGGCAGACTATATAGTGGTTTACCAGCTTCTGTTTTCGACAATAAATTCCTATTGACTATAGAAGGATGGTATAAGTTTCATTTAAAAATAATGAGAAAAATGCAATTGAACATCACTTACAAAATGCACAAATAAAAATATAAGCTATGTAAGTCTGTGTTTCAGTAGATTTATTGTCTGTGTTTGCTTATTCAATCAGATAAGCAGAATACATTTTTCTCAGGTTGTGAGAATAACATATGACACATAGTCCATATGTCCATATGTCCATATGTCGTATTTTCCTCCTTGTAATATAGAAAGGCCATCTACTTGATTAAACTATTTAAATTTCCTTTGGTGTGCCATATTTACTGGGTAGTTACTATTTTGAGAAACAACGAAGAGCTCTGTGCTCGCTTTATAGTTCTGAGTTTTCACACAATGCTTTCGGGAATGGGCTGAAACAAATAGACAAGAATAAAATGACATTCATTTTGTCCATGATGCTTTTGTTCATAGACCCTCTGCTCCTGGGAAAAAAGGTTCCCTCTGTTCCATCTAGGACATGTATTCCTGTGTCCTTTTCACTAGAGTTTTGAGGTTACGTATGTACTCCACATGTGGTAACCACCCTGCTGTTTTGGCTGATTATGACTTTTTCATAATTTAAAAAAATTTTATGTTAACTATCCATGTATATGGCTGCTTTTATAAGAAAGACAGTAAAGGGAATGTCTGCAAAACATATGGAATAATCCATTTCTCTAAATATAGACTTATGGGCGATATTTAGAAAAAGCTCATGCATCTATACAAATAAAAATATTACCAAGCAGGGCACAGAGGAAATATTTTTGCTACAGCTTATGTTGTTATAGGATTTGCCATCGGTTGAAGATAACAAAAATCAACTAAGACAAAATCATATAGAATATAATAGAAAAAATAAGATGAAACAAATGGCTATCACATTTATCAGATATTAGAAACAGTGATATATATCTGGTCATATATTCAGAGAAAATTAAAAATTATATCTGCAATATTGTTTAAAGTCAATTCAATAACCTTTCACAACCAATTCTATTATCTTTTTAAATTCATGACAAATGTTGTTATTATTACCAGCATGTTATTATTTATAAAGTCACAAGAATAATCACTGGGAAATTGTAATTCAGTTTTACTTACATGGAGAGCAATGCTATATTCAAATCACAATTATTAATGCTAAATAGAAAGTGAAAATTTAAATTTGATTTGCTTTTATTGAACTTAATTGGGTATTTTAAAAAAAACTTATTAATTCATCTATTATTTTGTTTAACCTAAAAGTATGCTTTGTGTTTTTTGTTCATTAATTTTTCGAGCACATTGACTGATTGATTGATGCAAGTATTGAGCTCTTGCCACATTAAAATTACAATAAAACTTTATATGTGACTCTAAGTTTAGGAAAAAATACTGAGGAAAGAAGAACAAGTCAAGCAATACCTTTAAAAATGAGTCAGACAATTTCAAAATAATGGGACATTTTATAAGACAATTGGTATGAATTATAGAAGAGGTCAATGTCATTTAGAAAATTGGGAACTGTTATGAAGTAAGAGACAAAAAATAATTGTGAATATGTTGATTAGATAATGGTGGAAAAGAAAAGCTTTACAAAAGAAATAATTGGGTTTGTATAAATATCCCAAATAAATATATATATTGATATATATAAATATATATCAATTTCATAATATAGGGCATTAAGGAATTATTGGCAATACTCTTCATTGTGATAATGTCATTTTATGTCACATAATATCCTTATTTTTCAGAGACACATGCTGAAATATTTAGAAATGAAGTGCAGTGTCCACAACTTACTTTGAAGTGGTTCAGCAAATCACACATACCCATTCACACCCGCACACAAATGTGCACACATACATAATGGAAGAAATTATAGCAATATATTAAGAATTGTTGAACTTAGATTGTGGAAATGTAGGTATATTATTATTTTTGTGTCTCCGTGTGTCTTTTTTATTTCAAAATATTACAGGGGTACCAATATTTTTGGTTACATAGATCACTTTTATAATGCTTGAGTTATGGTTGTAAGTATGGCCATCACCCAGATAGTGGCTGAAAACCTACCTGTTTTCCCCCTCCTCCCCTCTTCTTCATTTCCATTGAGTTTTACATTCCTGTATGCAAATGTGTGCTCATCAGTTAGTTCCAGTGTAATGGTGAGTACATGTGGTGCTTGTTTTTCCATTCTTTAGATACTTCATTTAGGATAATGGTCTCTAGTTCCATTCAAATTGTGGCAAAAGGCATTTTCATCCTTCTTCGTGGCTGAGTAGTATTCCATGGCATACATATACCATGTTTTGTTAATCTCACGAATTAATGGGCACTTGGGTTGATTCCACATCTTTGCAATTGTGAATTTTGCTGCAATAAACATTCGAAGTGCAGTTGTCTTTTTGATGAAACAGGTTTTTCTTCTTTTGGATAGATACCTAGTAGTGGGATTCCCAGATGAAATGGTAGGTCTACTATTAGTTCTTTGGGGCATCTCCATACAGTTTTCCATACAGGCATACTAACTTGCAAGTATATTATTCTACTATCCTTTTATTTTGCCTTTTTTTGAAAAAATTTATAATAAAAACTTGAAAATATATAAATCCACTGCTTAAGAGTTGAAATTAGAGAGGGTTGAGAAAGGGAAAGACCCAATATCAAGTAAGTCATATAGCATACACCAAATTTACAGTCAAAGTGTTTGCAACAGCCATTATTAAAATTTAACCACCAGTTATGAAATTTTACACTGTTGAAAGCGTACCTGAACTTTCCAGGGTGCCTCCTTGCACATTGTCCAATGGCGAGCTAATACATGTGACTGCCACTGACCTTTCTAAAGGTCAGCAGCTCCCTAGACCTTTAAATTCTTAATAATTTTATTTCCATTTTCATTTTTAGTTCTAGATAAAATTATAAGAAGACATAGCTTTATGAACTTTTTAGAATGTGAACACAGTAACAGTTCAGTCTCTCTCAATTTGGGATCTATTATTCACATTCTCATCAGCCATGTCTGAGTCAATTAATTCCTAGTTGCATTATATTATAGTATATGTCCATTCTTATTATAAAATGTTTTAATGTACAGAAACAAACACAACTGAAAGTATTTTTTTTTTCTTTGCAAATGTTAGAAGCAAAATTGAAGACTGGAAAGGGTATTTAAAATCAACCAACAATGAAGATGTAGAATCTGAAAGGACAGTGAATCAAAGAGAAAATCATTACTTAATCTCTCATGACAGTATTTAAATATAAATATAATAATTGTATTGGATATATTTATATATGTTATCAACATAATTAAAGGAGAAATTTCATTAGTTAGTGATTGGATATTATTAATAGCTTTATATGCTTGTTATAAAAAAGAAGTAAATATGAAATTATGTGATATATGAAGTAATAAATGGAAGACTAAATAAAATCCATCCCAAAATAACCATAACTACTAAAATAATCATGCTACTCATAGTCATAGATAAATTACTATAGTTAATTTGTTTTTTTTTTTTTTGGTGATATTTCAAAGCTAGACTATAACCAAATAGCTACTTGATTTCAAGAACTTTTTTTTTTTTTAGTTTTAATGTTAGTTCATCAATATTGAATTATTCAATTAATATTTAAAAATACTTGGCACACATATAGGAAAAAGAATGTGAGTTTAATCCATTTTCTATTAGTGAATTTTGCTGGAAAAGCATCACTTGTTTTCAGTCACATTTTCATAAGGGAAATTGGTTCCTGTCCCTAATCTGACTTAATGGAAAGGAAGATCAAGTTCTTGACATATCTGATAGGATATCAACACAATTTGCTGGAACGTTTGCCACTTGATGATGAAACTGTCAGAACTATACTAATGAGAAAGGGGTGCTTTGATTAGATGATGTGTTGAATGTTAATTATAAAGTTAGGAAAATAGAGAGTTCATATTCTGACATAAAATTCCTGGTAGGATTAAATTGATTCTTAAAGGGCCAGGAAGTCAAGCTGAAACAAAGTACCATTTGTCTACTTTATTGACCAAATAAGTATCTTCAATTTTACCCTAAGAATTCATTTAATTTGCTAGCATCAATAGATAGTGTCCATCCTGATTCCAGGCTATAATGCTTAGGAGGATGAGTTTTTGATAATGCTGATTCAATACACTAAAAGCAACAATAGCAAGTTAGCATGTGGTCAGAGATGAGCAACCAAGATGAAAAATCTATTAAAGATGTTACATAATAAATCCATAATACAATGTGATATGTTTTACTTATACACAAATATTTGCTAGCCATCCTCAAGTAGTTATAACTTCTTCAAGTGGATGAAAGACAAGACTTATACTCTGTTGGGCAAAATTTGCAAACATAACTGGTACTACAAATGTAGCTATCTAGCAACAGAAAGAATAGTGACAGCTAAAGAATGGATTCTATGTTAAGATAGGCACCTCTAAATTCTATGATTTCTTTGAATTTAATTTTCTATGATTTGCTGAAATCAGTAACTATATTCTATGTAAATAAGAATAAGATTAACTTAAACTGTTAAAGTACATGGAAAGTAGGTCAATTAACTGTTAACTTCAAAATTTATCAGAAATTTTATATTTGGTTCCATTCAGAAATTTCTCTTTGGCCAATTATAATTATTTTATCTTTTAAAAAGTAATCCAATTTCCTTTTGGTGTAGTCAAATAAAGTAGGAGATAATAATATGACAATTTTTATCTCATAACAATTCAGGGAAGAAAATAAGATTGTGTCTACTGGAAAAATGAAGCAATTTTCTAGTTAATTTAATTTGCAGACCACTTTTACTTGACATTTTATGTAACTTAGTACAAAGCTATTTTATTTTAATGTTACTTGTAGAAACACAAAGTTACATGAATATTGCACACTTACTTTGCAACTAAAGCATTAATCAACCTGTGTAATTTGATAATATTGTGCCTACATAGGGAGATTTTTCATGCATGCCTATGAATGTTTTATTTTTGTTACTCTTGTTAATGTCTGAAACACGAAAGTCTGTGTGATAATCTCCATATAATGTCTTCATGTACATCTATTGCAGCAGTTTCTTCTCATATTCCACAAACACTCATTATTTTCATAGAATGCACTTAATTAACTCCATTCCACTGCCAAAATCTTTTCTGGAGGAGATGATGAAACTGAGTTAATTGCAATCTCAGCGAGTATGTGCCTTAAACAGGTGCAGCCTCCTGTATCTATTTTGTGACTCTGTTTATGAATAAACATAAATTTTAGGAGATCATGTTTAGTCTTGTTATATCTTGTTCTATACACAAATGATAATTTATGAGTATTTTCTTCCAAGCCTTTAGTTACTGGTGTCAGGTTATTAGTAGAAATATAAGTAAAATTAAATCAATTTACTTAACCTTAAGGGGTATTTCTAGACTAGATATTTTAATTTAAACAAATTTTCTATCAGTGTCTGCTTTTAATATAGAAAAATAATCATATGTCTACTTTAAAGTCATGGCTGGTAAAATGTTGCTCAATGCATTTGGCAGATACCTCTACTTCCTTGTACTATAGGACATTAAACAAAATTGAGATCATTCTTCCATAGGGAGGAGGAAATATTTGGAATGTTTTTCAATATCTACCAACACTATACATAATAAATTTTGTAGTACATTCAATATTTTGGTCTTATAATAGGTGTCTTTTAGAGCAGATCATATCAACTATATTTGTTTATGCATAAGTCAAAAAGGAAGAAAATTATACATAGTATATCTTCTAATATTATGAATAAACAGTGCACCGACTGACCCTGAAACAGTGTCAGAAATGATAATATCACTTGTGTCCTCCACATGAAATTTAAAAAGTAAGCAAACAGCCAAAGTAAAAGAAAAACAAATTAAAGCAAAGCAAACACACATACACATTCAACTGTACAATAAATACAACAAAGTACAATAAAATCCTGATCTTTCTTATAAAGATAAATCAGAATGTTTTTTAAACTTCAAATTATTTCTAAAATTTTTTTGTCTGATGCCTCTACTTTGTTGACTTCATGGCCTGTAGTAGCTTATATGGTAAGCAGAAGTCTGACATGGCTTCCAAAATTCCACGCGCCCTGGTGTACATGCCATGCAAATAACTTGGATGATAAATACAATGGATTTTACTTCCATGATTAAACTATGTTTCATGGAATGGTTGACATAAAGAAGGGGAGATTATCCAGTTGAGCCTAACCTAATCACAAGTCTTAAAAGCAGATTAGTTTTCTCTGGAAGGTAGAAGCAGAAAAGGAAGTCAGAGATTCAAAGAATGAGAAGGATCCCACGTGCCGTACTGTTGCTGTCCTGAAAATAGAGTCCACGTGGGAAGGAATATTAGTGGCCTCTGAGAGCTAAAAGTAACCCCAGCCAATAGCGATTAAATAAACAGAGACTTCAATCCTGTAATTACAAGGAACTGAATTCTCCCAACACCAAGAAAGAATTTGAAAGTAGATTTTTCCCTAGATGAAAATTTATCCCTAGCAACTCCTTGATACAAGCCTGTGAAACACTAAGCAATGAACCCAGTCTAGCCCAGTGATACTTTTGGCATACAGAATTATAAGCTAAAATATGACTTCTTTTTTAAATTTTTTTTCTTTATTGAAGTATGCTTTACATATCATGCCTTTACTCCATTTTAAGTGTACAATTAAATGATTTTCAGTGAATTTACCGAGGTGTACAGTTAATTTCATAAATCAGTTTTAGAGGAATTCCTTTCCCCTATTGAGACCCCTAATTCCAGACACTAAGTTGGGTCAGGAAAAAAATAATAGTTACATAAATCATAGTAATAAAAAGCTAATGCAGCTAATATTGCAATACCACAGAGTATCTGATGCTATGGGCCAAGGCATTGGTTTTCCAACTTTTTTTAGGAGTATTACTTACTATTAAGATGAAAATCTGACATATGCCGTCGGTATCTACAGTAAATAAAAGTGGCACCACTATGGTTGAATTGAGATAATTCTGCTGGATTGAGGCAGGCTCTGTTCAAGATTAATTTAACACAAATATTAATTTTACTAATATTACATGCTAAGTAATATTGTATTCAGTACTCTCAATGTTTAGCTGGTATTTTTTAGAGCTTTCTCAAAAGGCCAGAACATAACTTTTATGAAAAAATGATATAAAGAAATGTGATAAAAGAGAGCTACTTTTGATGGGGTGGTTAGGAAAGGCCTGGCTAATAAAGTAATACATAAACTAAAATCTAAATATTGTATGAAGCCTACCAGGCAGATCTTATGGTAGTGCATCACAGGTAATCTTCTGTTTATTGCAATGACATGGCCGCTGCACATGATTATTCCTTAAAATATGTTTGAAAAATCACTGGCTTAAGATGAGAAATAATGATAGGCAATAATTCTCAGATTTCTGTGTTACCCCAGAACATAACATTTTTAAGGTTACAGAATGGTTCATCATTACATTGACCTAATGAACGTGTGCATACAGTCTCTCTCTCAAGTTCTCCTTGGTTCAGCTGGAAGAGAGTATAGAGGACAGGTCACAGGTGGAAGTGTGGTTACTGTCAGAGTTTAGTTGCCCATGGCTCAAGATGGAGCATGGACAAATAATGGCACACTGAGTAACTATAAGCTGGATTATATAGAAAATGCCAGCAATAGGACCAATCTTATATGAAAAGAGGAGTAACATGTTCCTGGAAACGCCATAAAGATTTGTTTTCCTGGACCTCTTATTCTACTTGAGAAAAAAAAAATAATAGATCACACTTACTGTAGTGAAAATTAATATTTTATCAGTTTTTGAGAAGACTGAGGGCTGGGCTCCTGTTCTATTCATCGTTAATGCCTTCAATCAAAGTAGGACCCACGCTATCCTAAAGGGGAAACATTTTTACGTATAGCAAATTTTACAACATACTGTTAGTGGGGAGGAAGAGAGAGCCTGATAAATAGAATTCCCCCTTTTACTCTCCTTTGCAGAGTTTAGTGTCTGTGGATCTTTATACAAATGTATATCATAGAAATTTTATTATAATTACTGAACCCCTCTTCCACACAATTGTGCATACTTCTAAGACAAAGATAATATCTTATTCAGTTCATTCCAGAATCCAGGATTTGCAATTTAACAGTACATGTTTGTTAAATGAATAAACCTAATTTATACTGTGATTGTTATTTACTGATGAGAGTTCCCTATCTTTTTTTTTCTTTATTGAAGTATACTTTACATATCATGCGTTTACTCCATTTTAAGTGTACAATTAAATGATTTTCAGTGAATTTACCGAGATGTACAGTTAATCACATAAATCAGTTTTAGAGGAATTCCTTTCTCCTATTGAGACCCCTAATTCCGCTCCCCAACTACTTTTCAAGCATGTCCCACCCCTCCACAGTGCCCACCACGTCGCTCAGACGTGAGTTTACCCCCACCCCCCAAATCCCTAGTGATCGCTCCCACCTTTGAACACCATAGTGTTAATCAGTCAAAGAGAGTTCCCTATCTTAATATTTTCCAGGGCAATGGGGATTGGCATAAAGTTGGCTCTTAATACAAGTGTGTAGACAGGATGAAGATAACAAAGACAAATATGGTTCCTATATACTTTTTTCTATCAAGAGTATCTAATAAATATAGGTGAATATTTCCTTCTGTATATGTAAATGAGAAGAATGGTACAGGAAATTATCAACAATCCAGAAATAGAAATAATCAGTAGTGATCCTTTGGTATTTTATACACACATATATTCTACATACATAATTATCTGTACTTGTCTATACATAAATAAACATATGTCTCTGTGTGTCTTTGTAGCAAAAAGTGCAATGTTCTGCTGCTAATCACAAAGTTTATACATTGAGATGTGTTGAATTCTAGTTCATAATAAAGCCTATTTTAATTAATCTTGGATTGGAATTGGGGTGGGAGAGGTAAAGAAATGCAAGAATAGGGAATTATTTCAAATCTATTTAGTATCAGGTGGGTGTAAAAATCCTGGAAGATGGTTAGGGATTCTTTGTCTTATTTTGGGGCCAAAGCAAGATAGACGTCAGGTGCCCTCATTAGACAAGAAAAAAAAAAAAAAAAGGAAGGAAGTTGAATGCTTTCTAAAGATCATATGTAAATCATAAACTCTGAAATGTTTGCTATCAAAGCATTTTTTTCTACTGTATAAATAAGGTGTTGTGTATTTCCTTCTTGCTTTTCATTATCATTTGAAATGTCTCTGATTTTTCCCGTTTGCCAAATGTTAGCCTCTCAAAACTGTAGTGTTTGATAAGTCCCTCAAAGGGAATTTCCTGTTGAATAAACCACTAACACTAATATCAAGAGAAAAATAATGCCCATGTCAAAACTATGGAGCAGAACACAATTAAGTAAGACAGTCTGCATGTTATGAAATGCGAAATAGATGTTTTTGTTGTTTCAAACCTTCTGTGTTTCAAGTAGGATTTATTAGCCACTGTTTTGTTTTCTGGTAGGTCTGCAAAGTGCCATGAATCAATGAGAAAGTAGGTATTGGCTCCAGTAACTTCAATTTTGTCTACATGTTGCCATTCTAATATTCCAGTCTCTAATATACTGTGTTAGTTAAAACTGAAGAAATCAGGGTAACACATGTAATTAGTACATTTGGATTTTGGTCCTAGAACTGTTTTGATCCTCCAAAATAATACATGCACATACTAGAAAATGTTTTAGGTATAGAAAAATGTGAAGAGTTAGTAGGTGAATAAGTATCAACACACAAATAGGTAAGAAGTATTCCATGTCTTTATAAATTATAAAGCAAAGTCTACCTCCATAATCCTGGACACTGACTGAAAACTTCATCTCAGGCATTCTGGGCCTTCCTTTATGGTTGCAGCACAGTTTTGGGGATTTTTCTTAAGATGAGATGGAGGCGAAGTAGTTCTGGCAAGTTGTCATCTTATCCATAAAAGTTGCCACTGAGACGTTCATTGTCCCCTGAGAAGGGTCAGTTTTGGTCCAGCACTTGGTTGCTAATTTTCTGCAATCATTGAACAAGAAAATCTTTTATATGGCTTCTCTGGTCTTGTCTTACTGAGACTAGCTTTTTTCCCCAGGAGACTCGCCCATCTTTGCAGTGTAGCCAGCTGAGGAGTCTTCGGACAAGGCTTGTCCTCCCTTCTCCCTCACTTCTGTTGTTTCAAACCTTCAGATGTCGTCTTCAAGTTGGGAAATGCTTTTCCTCCCTTCTTTAGGCCTCTCCTCTTGACCTCTTTGGCAAATCCATTTTGATTCTCTACAATAGACTTCAATGAACAGTTAGACTCCTAATCCAAATCAACTGAATGTTATTAACAGTTCTCTTTCCAGAAGAGAGAAAGAAGACTTGACATGTAAACATAACTAATTCAACAAAGAACAAAAAAGTAAGAGTTAAATTTCCGTATTAAAATGGATGGACGGTTTAGGTCCTAAAACACCCCCTGCCTGGTACATCCAATAAGAAAAATTCATTTTCATTCTAGTATTTTGCTGTCTACGTCACCTCATGAGGGAGGGACCCACATTGTGAATCATGCCGGCTCCTTTAGGATGGTAATAACCCCCACATAAAGCAGGGCAGGTATCGGCAGCTAGTATTTTCTCCAGGATCCTGGGGTCTTTAATTGTAGCCTATTTTCTAGATGAATATTTGTCTCTGTATGCTCAAATATTAACTCCTTTGGGTGATTTTCCTCTCTCCCTAGTATGGCTCCATTTCCCAGGAAGTTAAAATTTTGGCACAAGCAGAATGTGTAAGTGGATAAGGCTCTGATTGGTGTCATATTAAGTAAAGGTTGTATAAAGAACAGGAAATATGGAGCTGGTTCTCTAATTTTCTTGTTGTACTGTTTTTATCCTTAGAATCATTTTCTTCTCTCAAACTCTAGGGAACGCAGAGTAGGATGATATCCCCAGCTTATATTTGGCCATATAGAAATATGAGCATTGGTCTGCTGTTCCATCCTGTTAAGTTTCCTTCAGGTAGGTGACACTTTTTATTTCCTCTATATCCTGACTTTCAGTTATATGAGAGAAGACACATGGTGCCAATAAAGTTTAGGCTTTTATGAAAACTGAAATGTTCCTCTCTCTGGTACATCTCTGCTTCCCAAACCCCCAGGTTCTCTAGATCTTCTGCACTGAAAGTTGTGTGTTTTCTCCAGGAAAATCATCATGAAAGCTTCACCACCACTATAAGAAATGTACTAGCGATTATGACTCTTGTTGTAAAAATAACAACCATCCATTGGAAAATGTGATAAGCACTTTGGTATTTTTCAAGTCTTTGTACACACACACATGTATACACACACACATATATATACATTTTACATAGCTCAGGTAATTTCTATAAACTTTATGTAGAATTTTGTATTTATTTTATCCTTAGTGTAATAGAGTTTACAAAAGCAAGAATTTAAAAATTAAAAAAAATATTTTGGTTAGCATAGTATTTAAAAATTTCCAAATATTTTAAAAATAGAAAGATTTATAGATATATGTGCTTTCTTGAATGATAAGAAGAATTGGTGATATTGAGTCTGTATTTGAGTCTTGTAGTACTTGGCAATAACAATGTTAGGACAGCTCCTTCTAGGTGGAGCATATGCCATAAGCTCCTCAGTGATAACACAATGTCCACTGGCAATTTCTACTCATTCTACCTGCCTGTCCCATAGGATTATTTGTATTTGTGATTCCTGTTATTCACAGGTTTCTATAAAAGAGTATACCCTTCATGTAAATACTATGTGATGTCCTATAATCTTCCAAACCATTCTACATTTTTGCATATAGAGCTGTGGTTCCCAGAGGGTATTGGGCCTTTTGCCTTACCAGGAGACCTCTTGCAATGTTTGGAGACGTTTTTGCTTGTACAACTATGGAGGGTGAGGTGGATGGTGATTATATTACATCTGGTGGATAGAAGACAGGCATGCTACTGAACATCCTGTAAAGCCAGGACAGCTTCCACACAAGAAATAATCCAACTCAAATGTTAATTGTGCTGATGTTGAAAAGCCTTTATTCAGAGATTGTACATACAGTGATTGAACTATTTTAAGTAACAAAGGAAATTCCATATATCAAAGGATATGAGCAGATTTTACAAAATTGGTGGCTATTGTAAAAGTTCTCTCCAGAAAGGCAGACACTATTTTATATTTGTATTTGTTTGTTTAATAAGTAGAAGATTCATAAATAAATAAAAAATAAAGTATAATAGAATATGAGAAAAATAATTCTGCATACATAATCTTGCCTTGATGCACTTCTGAGCACAAGAATTGTCTTTGAAGTAGAAACTTTTCTTGTACCTCCTTTACAGTGTTGAGGACACACTTCAAGTTCAATAAATATTTAATCACGATAATGGGACATTTTGAGGCTGCCTGCTAGAAAAACATTATACTAAGCAGTTCGTTGTTAATTAGCATTCATGGGCATTAACAATGCCTGGGGACTATGCATAAACTGAGAAGTTATGACATATTTTAAAAAGTAATTTCAAAATAATATTAAAAGTTTACCTTTTTTTATTTTTTTTGGTCTTCTAAAAAAATTTAAATTTTTACCTGTTAATGATGATGTTCTGGATATTCTGAAATTAGATTTAGGAGTTAGCCAGAGATACAATTTCAAGAACATCTACTTTACACAAGTAAAGAGTGAGGGCTATAGAGAGATTTCTCAGCTTGACTCCCTACTACTACAGCTCAATCTGTGGTATGGAGCTTAAATGGAGTAAGGTGTATGCCAGTTAGAAGGCACTGGAGGTAGCAACATCCTGGTGCAAGGAGTCAGAGCCCAAACAGAGGGTGTGGGAAGGAGTGTAGGCAGGGGCATTGTATGGTATGCTGAAGCCAAAGAAGGTTGAAAAGGATGAATCTCATGGAGGGGAGGTGTGATTAGAAAAATATCCATGCAAACATGGCATAATGGTGATGGGCAGGGGATGCTGGTGACATGTATCATAAGCCAAATTGAATGAGCCTGAGATGATATCTCATTGTAGTTTTAATTTTCAGTTCTCTGATGCAGCTCTAATGATGTTGAACATTTTTTTCATATATCTGTTGGCCATTTGTATGTCTTCTTTCTTTTGAGAAATGTTTATTCAGAGGCTTTGCCCATTTTTTAATCAGATTATTTGATTTTTTCTATTGCACTGATGCTCCTTATATATTCAAGTTATTAATCCCTTTTCAAATGTGTAGTTTGACTTTGCAAATATGTTCTCCCATTCTGTAGGCTGTCTCTTCACTTTGTTAATTGTTTCCTTTATTTACAGAAGCTTTTTATCATGACGTGGTCCCATTTGTCCAATTTTGCTTTGGTTGCCTGTGCTTTGGGGGTACTACTCAAGAAGTCTTAGCCCAGACCAATGTACTGAAGCATTTCCACTATGTTTTCTTTTAATAGTTTCATAGTATCAGGTTTTATATTTAAGTCTTTAATCCACTTTGACTTGATTTTTGTATATGGTGAGAGATAAGGGTCTAGTTTCATTCTTCTGCCTATGGAAACCAGTTTTCCTAGCACCATTTATTGAAGAGACTGTCCTTTCCCCACTGTATGTTGTTGGCAATTTTGTCAAAGATAGGTTCACTATAGATATGTAGATTTATTTCTGGTTTCTCTGTTTTGTTCCATCAATCTACGTATTTGTTTTTATGCTAGTACAATGATGTTTTGGTTACTGTAGCTATGTAGTATAATTTGAAGTCAGGCAATATGATCCCTCAAATTTTGTTCTTTTTGCTCAGGATGGCTTTGTCTATCCTGAGCCTTTTGTGGCTCCATATAAATTTTAGGAATTTTTTTTCTATTTCTGTGAAGAATGCCATTGGTATTTTAATGGGGATTGCACTGAATTTATAGATAAAAACAAACCATATTTATTGCAACTAATGTACAATGTTTTTTCAGGGAAAGATAAAATTAAACAAGTTGAAAATAATTCAACATATAAGTTAAAAAGGTATAGCATCAGGAAGAGTGGTATATGCTAATTTTAGATATTTTTGAAATATTAAACATAATACATGAATTTCTTTATCAATAAGGGAATAAAATAGCAGATATAAACACAGATGTTTATGTTATAGCCATACTAAAACAGTAGAACGTACTCCCTTCTAAAATTTCATCCAGATATTGAGACTGATGGTAAAGGAACAAAAAGCAGTAACTCCCCACTGAGCTCCCTTGGGTGTGACAGTGATGATGCCTTCTATAAATTATATGAACTTCCATGGTTTTTAACTCAGTTGATCCCAAGGGCCTTCCCAGGTAACCAATGGGTCTGCAAGAGGGGCAACCTTGTCTTGCATCTTGGTATCTGACAAAGGCCTGAGGACAGAGTAGATCCCCCTCCTGTAGGTGGGATATGCCAGAGGGTGCAATTTTGACTCCATCTTGTAGCAAGAAAATCTCAGTAGTTGTGCTGAGTCTGTGGGCTTCCAAGACCCAAGATATAAGAGCCAGCAAGGTACACAGTATCACAGTGTGAGGGCTGTGAGACTGTTTCCAGGACAGCCCAGTTATATGGTCAGAAATTACTGCTTTAATGATGTATAGCTCAAGGCTGAGAAGGGCAGTTTCTTGCCTCAGAACACATGGGCAACTTATAACCATCTGGGATGGTCCAGAGATTCCAGGTAGCATGAAAGGATGTTGCTAAAGCCCCTCAGAGGTGCAGTCGCTGTGAGCCCTAGTGGAATGCCTGTCGTATTGCAATTTGGACAGATTCCAGAACCTTTTTTGGGAAGTGGAATCATGCAAAGTGGGCCAATTTGTAGTAACATTTTAAATTGGCTAAAGCCAACTTGTAAGTAATGAATACGTTGCCTCCCAAACCAGAAAGAGCCTAAAATAAGTTTTGGGTGCTGAGAGAGTCAATAGTCAATAGTTCATCCCTGACAATGTTTCTTGGCAATGCCACGGATGGAGCAATTCTCAGCTTACCAAATAATTTAGAGGAATTTAACTGAGGTGGTGAGGCTTTGCATTATGTATGGGGCAGTGGTCTGTCCTCTTTTTGTGAGTTTCTTTGTCAGTTCTTTTTTTTTTTAAGCCCTGAATGAGTGTGTCAAATGAATATTCTCAGTGGAGGATGTCATCAATGAAATATCATACCTATTCTCCTGGAGAAAATTGTATGCAGTTAAATTATTATGTACAAAGATTGTGTGCAATGGCAAGGTTATTGAGGTACTCTGTGAGTAGTCAGATAAAGGTATGTGTACTGAATTCCTTAGCAGATGAAGGCAAACTGACTGAAAGGCTTTTGAAATAGGCACTGAATTGAACATACCAGACAAATCTATAATGGCAAAATATTTGTGTGTTGCTGATTGGATGGAGTCAATAATTTTGATACTGGATAAGGAGGCCTTAAAGGTTAGATCCACAATATTAAGGTTGCTAAAATGTACCAACTGATGACCTTCCTGGCCTTAATCAATACTGGGGCTAAAATATAGTTGTAAGTTGAGATTCGACTCAATTTTCGTGTGGTTGGCAATTTTATTACTGCTTTCACAAATTTTAGGTATAAAACTGAAGGTTTTTTTTTTTTTTTAACTTAATCATGTTTAGAAAACTAAAGTACTAATTTGAATCTCCTTTGATTTACCTACTCAAAATGTGATTTTGTTGTCAAGACAGATGATGACACACACATATCAAGAGGAACTGAAAAAGTTTATGGAAGTGAGTGTTTCTGGGAGAATAAAGTAGATTTCCAAAGATAATTCAAAACTGACTTGAGAGAGCAGGGAAAGGAAACTGGCTTAGAGCTTCTATTTTGGTTAGGTGTTGGGGCTGCTGTGGGAAATCTCACAAAGCAGGGATTTGCATAGTAGTATTATGGGGTCCAGAGTCCTCTCTTCATCCTGTATGGTCTCTATGATACTTAGTCCAAGGAATGATATTTCTGCATATTTAACTTCTTAAGGTATTTTGTGTGTCTTCTGTAAATCTTTTTGGTGATCTTTTTATTACACAGAAGCTATACCCAGGAATCTCTTGTGGAGAAGCACTTCTTTATTTGGGCATTCTGTTGAGAAAGACTGGGAAAAATGTCTTTACGCTTTCTGATGTTCAGTTTAAGAAGATCTTGGAGGTACAACTTTAATATTTTTAAAGGGCTTTTATATGACTGAATATACTGAGGTCTTTTTTTTTTTTTTTCTTTTTTGGAGACAGAGGCTTGCTCTGTCACCCTAGTTAGAGGGCAGTGGTATCATCATAGCTCACTGCAACCTTAAACTCCTGGGCTCAAGTGATCCTCTTGCCCCAGCCTCCGAAGTAGCTGGGACTACAGGTCCATTATGACACCCGACTAATTTTTTCTATTTTTTTGTAATAGAGACAGGGTCTTGCTCTTACTCAGATTGGTCTCAAACTCCTGAGCTCAAGCAATTCTCCCACTCTGCCTCCCAGAGGGCTAGGATTACAGATGTGAGCCACCACATCCCACCTATACTGAGGTTTTAACAAATGGTTTTACAGTAGTACCCTTGGCTTCAGCTCTTGATTAAGTTTTTCTGGCAGTTCACTGGATTTTATGTTTTCTTAAAAGCTATTTCTTAATTTTATAATAGTATTCTTGGTCATCTGGAAGAGCTTAGAGTTCATAAAACCATCAAATATTTGCTTTTTTGTTTAACATTGTTTTTCAATATATCTCTCCTTTTGAATTTTACTTTACTAGCTAGTAAAAACAAGGTAGCATATCCAATGCTTTGCTTAGAAATATCCTTAGCTGGATCACCCTCTTCCTTAGGTATATTCTCTACTTGCCTCACAACTATAGGCAGCAATGTTGCTAAATTTCTGCCACTATATAACAATATACTCTTCACTTCCTTTTCAGGCTTCACTTTGAGTACTCTTAAGGTACAGATGTCTTCTAACAATTTGCTTATGTTAATTTCAGCTTTGTATAACATGTTATTCAAAATCCTCCAGCCTCTTTCAATTTTCTGGTTCCAACATTATTTCCATATATTTAGATGGTATTGGTAATAATATCCCTCATCTGGAACCAACATATGTATTAGTTACATATCGCTGTGTAACAAATTACTCCCATATTTAGCAGCTTATATTAGCAAATATTTATTATCTCACATTTTCTATAGTTAAAAATCTATGTGCAGGTTGCTGGGTACTCATGATTCAAACTTTCTTATGTGATAGCAGCCAAGCTGAAGAAGTACAGTCATCTCAAGACTCAAATGGGACTGAAAGATCTGTCTCGTATTTTCTCATAAGGTTATTTGAAGTCTTCAGAAGGTATTCTTTCAAGCTCCCTCTGGTGGACATCTACACAGGGCTCCCTTAAAATATGGCAGCTAGCTTCCCTAGAGAAAGCAATCAAAGAGGAAAGCCCCTATTATTTTATAACTCAGTATCGGCTGAGACCTCTAATCCTTCTTCCCTAGTCTGTTAGATGTGAGTCAATAAACCCACCCAGTGAAGTGTATTACATATGCACGTGAATACCAGGAAGCAGGAATCAGTAGGGACCACATTACAGGTTCCCAACTAATAAAGACTTTGCTAATGAGATAATATGCAGATCTAGGCCCTATCCTAAACAAAATCCACCAGTCTATTTGTGTGAATCAGTTTTAGAATTTCCACAGACATGGAAGGACTATCACTTACAATGGATATTTGCATATTGTTTTGCCAATCACCTCCTAGTGAGAAAGAGATAGTTAAGTCAGACAGAAAAATTAGAATTTGTTGCTGCTATAATATCACCATTTTTTTTTTTTTGAGACAGAGTCTCACTCTGTTGCTCAGGCTAGAGTGCCGTGGTGTCAGCCTAGCTCACGGCAACCTCAAACTCCTGGGCTCAAGTGATCCTCCTGCCTCAGCCTCCAGAGTAGCTGGGACTACAGGCATGTGCCACCATGCCCGGCTAACTTTTTGTATATATATATATATATTTTTTAGTTGGTCAATTAATTTCTTTCTATTTTTAGTAGAGACGGGGGTCTCACTCTTGCTCAGGCTGGTTTTGAACTCCTGACCTTGAGTGATCCACCCGGCTCGGCCTCCCAGAGTGCTAGGATTACAGGCGTGAGCCACCGTGCCCGGCCAATATCACCATCTTGATTGGTGTCAAAAGTAGTAATAAAATAAGGAATGTGATGTATCAGGATGTAGGAGAGTCAAACATCCTTCCTCTAACTCTCAGCAAAGAATCCTGTCCGTTGTGTATATTATGCTAGAGAGTAGATTCATTTAGCATATGAAAAAGACAGGCGAGTAAACCATGCAGGGCATTAGATGGGCAACTGTCAAATATTTGAGTCATGTTGGGGTGATGGGAGGAGAAACAATTAAAACAAGATTTCTTGACAACTATAACAATTTTCACACAAAGTATACACATGTCAATTAATAATTAGTTTACACTAGAATCACTGGAGAAATATAAAAGTAGTGATTTCTGGTCTCAAATATGTTTTGAATGCAGTCCACTTAAGATGATTTTCCAAACTACAGCTGTAAACATATTAATGTGGTATACTGTTGCATAGGACAGTTTGGAGTATGCCCAACACAGATTTTTGTTTTAGGGTTAGTGTGGTATTTTGGTAAAAAAAAAGTATTGTTTTTTTTTTTTTTTTTCATTTTAGGATATTGTGAGGGTATAAACATTTTGGTTACATTTTATATCATTGCCTCTCCCTAGCGGGGGTTAGAGGCATGTCCTTCCCCCAACAATGCACATGGGGGCAGATATGATTTAAATTCTGGCTTTGCCATTTGTTTTAAATATATTTCATTAATAGTAAATATTAATGTTCATCTTATAGGATGATTTTGGAAATTAAAGGAAAAAATAATATTGATATCTCAAAAGAGTTTGTTACCTAGAAAGCCTCAAAAAAATAACTGTTTAACTACCCTTCCTTACTTGTTAGCACAGCAGTCATTAAGTGTTTACCTCATCCTTTTTCTTCAGATGCCAGATTTTTATTAATTTGTCTATAATCTTCGACCACTTTAAACATACGTAGTAATATCTAAGAGAGATTTCTCATTTATTTCATAACCATTTGTATACAAAACATAGTGCAAAGGCTACAGAATTCTGAGTCAGAGGGAATTAATCACAGATTAATTTCTAGAGAAGGTGCAAGCTGGTAGGATTGATTGGTGTGCATTGTCAAGGCTGTAAAGATTGAAATCTTGAGGTATGGGGCATTTCACCTGCACACAAACAAGAAAGCACAGATGAGTAAATCTAAGTATGTCCAAGCATATATATGTTGAATTAAATTTGAGCTTGAATTTAATGTAACTTTAAGTTATAATTTACTTTAGATCTTGAATGGGTAAATGCAAACATGAAAATATAGTTCAAGGAAGGACTTTCTAGTACTTGGACTACAACAGATTTGATAGAGAAAAATGGAAACTGGACATCAATAATTGAAAAAAGAATAGATATAACAGACTTACTAGTGCTTATATCAGTGAATGACTCATATTATGTAAGTTATAATTGATTAAAAATAACTCATATAGCTTTTATATAAATCAGTAAGAACCATGTTTATATATATATATCATTTTAATAGGTATTTATCATTTTGTGATACATAATAAGGTGTTTTGCTGGAAATTCAGTTATGACACCTAAATGGCTTATTTAGAAAACTCTTTGATAGTATTTTTTATCTGAGAAATTCTAATGATTACCTAGATAATGTACATAGCCCATACTACATATATCAGTTTTTCTATAAGTATTTGAGCCATTATTTCCATAGATTTCTCTGAGAGAGATTGTTGGGAAAATTATCAGTACTATAAAACTTCATTCACTCATTCATAGGCTATTTTATTGGAATTGTGTACCAGCTTAAACTATAGCAGAACAATGGACAAATCCACAGTGGGAGTGGATGTGATTGCAGATGACCATGCTGTTCAGAAAACATATAAGGCATTTTATATATCATCCTCCTAAAATATTTAGACATATCTATTTCTAGAACTGCATGGACCTAATATACTTGGGTTGAAACTCAGCTTGAAGTGTATTCTTTAGATCATTATGTCTCTGTTGGATATATTCTTTTATGCCAACAAAGCGCTCAGGAAATAATCTTTCTGCACTCTAATTGAATTTTTCCAACCCCCTTATTTTTTTTGGGCAGTCACAAAATTCTCTTCCAATTCCTTTTGAACAATTTCCAACAGCTCTTCCAATGCATTCTGTCTTTCCTTTGCTCTTGGCTCAATACAATATGCCTTGCAGTCCCTGATGGCTTTAATGTTCACAGGAAGTCTTCATTTTCTCTCCTAGTCTTGAAAGCAATTTATGTTGTTAGTACCTTCATACTTCAAATTGTTCTCAGTTACTTTTAAGTGGATTATTTTCCTTTCTTATTTAGTTTTTTATTTAATAAAGACACATTGTACAGCTGAACCTTTCTTTTGAAAGCCAATGGAGTAAAAAAAGTTTATTTCTTTCTATAACCTCATTTATTGTACTGTAATTATCTAGTGAAACATAAAATCAGACCTAGATTTAAAGATACTAAGAGCAAAATTGTAATTTTTGGAGAGTGTTGTATCCCATCTATCTGAATTTAAGAGACTCAAATGTGACACACAATCCTAATAAAAAAACTAATGCTTTGATAAATTCCTGTGGTTACACAATGGATAATATTTTTTTACTTTATATTATTGCCTTTGGTAATGCTTCCATACATGGTAGGTTATTCTAGGAAAACTCCAGTAAAGAATATAGAAGTTGCAATTTAGTTATTTTGATGTGAGACCTCCCTTATCATAAATGGAGCTCTGGTGACTATGAATTTTAAAAGGGGAAATGAATTTATAATTTTAGGTCTGAAAAAGACTTCTCAGCAGATACTCTGATTTATCATCTTATCATACAAATAGGGAAATGTAGTCCAGTGAGGTTAAATGGCTGGTCAAAGATTGCACTACCATTGAGTAACATGGTAGAGTTCTTAACCCTCTGTTGATATTTCCTCTAATGTTTCTTGCTGTGAACTCGTTGCTGAGATGTTGTAAAATAGGTCATTATGGTAGTTCATCTGTGTTTCAGTCACCTGAAAACTTAACTCTTTCTGTATGTATATAGTAAGAACAGAAATTTGGAAAATGGCAGCAGTTTCTGGCCCTTTACGTCTGAAGCAACATCAGTGAGACATTTTTATTGGCCAGCTGTTAATGCATTACCTCTTATCCTAGTAGAAATGAGACTGCTTTTTACTGATCCTAAAGAATATTTCTCATAGCTCCTCTTTAACACTGCTACTCAAAGTATGGTCCTTAGCATGACACTTCTCTGTGAACTATATATAACTGGACCATGCAAAACATGTACAAAAATTGAGAAAATTTGTATAGAAACTTTATGAGCTGTTGCTGAAACTTCCAAGTGTATTATCAGAGGATTCTTCTTGTTGAATAGAATATAGAATAATTAGCTGTTGTTACACACGATGAGGCGGTATGAGTTGTATGCCAATCATGTGTTGGAGGACCACTTTTTGGTCCATAATATAAAGAATATTTAATTTTTTTTTTTAACTAAGCATTTTCAGCAGCACATCTAGAGAACTGAGAATGCAGAGTTTGGCAGCTTCTATTGACATTGGCTGCTGAAATATTTAGTGAGTTTTGATTCTCCATAGCCTTATCTTCTCAAGGCAGTACACAATTCAGATATCTCTGTAATTATAGAAAGTTTTGCCTAAGGACAAAAGTGCCAATAACTATGGTCTTAGTTCACCTGTGAGTCCAGCAGAAGTTACTTATTATTAATGAGTATGTTGGGTGGGATGCCAGAAAACTGTAACACAACCCAAAAGGCTTATTTTGATTTTCTTTCTGACTGGAGGAAAGAAAAGCAATGGGAAACTATTGTATTTATTTACTAATTCCTAAGGGAAAACATATATATATATTTTTTTTTCCTGGAAGGAGGGACATATTGAAGTATTCAAATTTTCTTAGCAATGTGGAGAAAAGAATGGGGAGAAGGAGACAGAAGGGATTCCCCGCATTGCAACATGAAACACATTTTTAGATGACCTTGGAAATCAGGAGAATTAGATATGCCTTTCATCTATCTCTGAAAACTCTGAAAATGCATTGAGTTTTAGGGATTTTATAGGGTTTCAAAACATACTTTTGAAAATTAGGAAAATAAAAAAATAAAATTTCTGATCAGCACCAAATAAACATTCCATAATTACTGTAAAAGTCATTAGGGTGAAGGGAAGTGATGGAAAATCTGTGTTGGAGCTGAGAGAGCTGAAAAAAATTCTGCTTAGGTAGCAAGCACTTTTAAGGAGGTTATTAGACTATCTGATCTCATCGTGTAAACTCTAGGAATGAGATCTCAGAATGGAACATTTAGAGTAAGAATGTAAGAAAGGATACTTAAAAGATCTACTAAATATTTTCCTAGGCCCTGTAAGAAGAAATACAAATTTTATAATATTTTTTATTTGTACACTTCTTTCTAAAGTTTGAAAGAAGGTTCATTTTAGTTGTTTTTAAATTTCATGCATACCACACACAAATAAGATAGCTATTATTTCCATTTCATAGAAGAGGAAGTCTACTGAATATTGCTTTCTTTTCCTCTTATAATCTCTAAGTGGACATAGAATATGTGTTTTCTTCTTCCCCTTTTCTTCAAAATTCAGGACACATAGCAGGTGGCAGTGAATAACTGAAGTTTTACTTCAAAAATATATAGACTAACTTCGTTATTATTATTATTATCGTTATTATTATTTGCTTTGTATTTTTTGTCAAGGTATCCTGCTTTTGGTCACAGAACATTCCATCTAAAGATATTTTAAATATGTTCAGTCAATCTAAAGATATTCAGTCAGTCAGAAAACTGTGACAGACCAAATTACATTTCAAGTTTCACTTTTTAGGTTGCTGCTGTTGTTTTGATGTCTTTATTTCACAACTTGGAAAGTGATAATTTCAAGAAGTTCAGGGAGGTTTCATGAAAAATCAAGGATATGTTATTTTGGAAATATTGGGAATTTATCAGAAAATATGTAGAGAAATAAAATCCAGAATTTCTACCTAATTAAAAAAAAACAAGTATTAATAACTGTTTTGTTAAAAAGTAATTGAAAGTCACAAAAGTTGTATAATCGAAGTTGGGAATATTTAATTACAAAAAAATTATAAAACTATGGCTTATTTTCTGCTTCTGCAGAATGATTACATCTTGAAATAAGTAATGAAAGTGTCTAAAAAATAACAGCTACCTCCCCCCCATGTTTATTGCATCACTATTCACAGTAGCCAAGATATGGAATCGACCTAAATGCCTATCAACAATTAAATGGATAAAGAAAATATGTTCAATAGCACAGTAGGGTGATTACAGTTAACAAAAATTTATTATATATTTCAAAATAGCTAGAAGAGAGGATTTAAAATGTTCTCTATACAAAGAAATGATAAATATTTGAAGTGATGGATATCCCAAATACCCTGATTTGATCATTACACATTATCTGCATGTATCAAAATACCACACGTACCCCCTAAATAGGCACAATTTTATGTGTCAATAAAGAATTTTTAAAAAATGTAACCCAGAAGCATAAATGATTTAATTGAAGTTAACAAAATATAAATGATATTTTTGAAATTCTATGTGAGAAGTTTTGCTTTAGTTTAACTATGTCATGATTTTGATCTTTTTGTCAGTCATTAAATGTATTAAATATTCTTCATTTTGTGGCTAAGTCTGGTCATTCCCCTTGCCTACTAAATATAGTACTCCATGTCATTCTTTCCATTCTAACTATACCAACTTGTCAAGCTGCTTTGAAATCAACACTTCCAATATGCTAGCTATCCACAGCTATAAAAACCTTTTGAATATTTTATGACTAATACATCAATCCTCAAAATACATTTCCAACAGCAGAAAATAAATTGTGGGGAATTTCATGTATTATAGTTTGTGAATATCTTTTGACAATGTGGCAGAGGAAGTTGATTCAGATCGTTGCCCTCATCCCTTCCATGTGAAAAGACTATTTTAAGCACTTTCTATAATTCCCAAGAAATGTTTCTGATGTCTCTTTCCACAGAGACTTGCTTGTGTCCATGATCCACATGTACTAAATAGAGTCAGGGATGAAACTCTGGGGTGTGGAGAAGAGAAAAGAGAGAAAGAATTGCAGGTTAATAGGAAATGAAAGCTAAAGAAGAGTAGGCAGAAGTAATGGGTATTTAGGTTGGCAGGGCATGGTAAGAGTTACTAGATAATTTCTATCTTCCATTTACAAATCCCAATTCATTCTTCCTACCACATATATTGACAGTCTACTCCATGCTAAATACTGCAATAGATAATGGAGGTCCATGTTTAATACAGCACTTTTTCTCAGCTTTTATATATAATCAAACACTTTCATCTATCCCTATCATTTCTGTTATTGTACAATCCCTCATAAACTCTTGCCTAAATTAGTATAACTCCTATTTTTTATTCTCTAACATCTTTCCCATCTTAATCTTCCCTCCATACCAATTTTTCTAAGACACATATAATCAGAATTAGAAATATCATCTAAACATTTATGTAGACATCTTTTTATAAGATCAAGGTCACACTTCTCAGTATGTATCTTTGCAACACTATACCTTTCTCTAAATCTCTACAGACTCATTTCTAGGCGTTTTCTTACGGCTGCTGTCATGTGCTGGCTATAGGTCACTTAGATCAATGCCTCAGATGACATGTACACCGTCCTTTTTCTGTTTTTATAACATTGATTATATTGCTCCCTTTGGCTGAAACAATCCTCTATTGTGCCTTAGTCACTCACAAAACTTTTACTCATATTTAAAGTCAGAAAATATGTCCTCCTCTTGATGAATCTTTCCTTCCTTCCTTAGACAGAGTTAATAGCTTTTTTTATTTTATGGACTCCATAGTACTTGTACATAGCTCCACTATAGCTCAACACATTGTATTGCAGTTATACTGCCTGACTACCATGAATTCATCTAGGTTAGAAACTCCTTATTTTCGTTTTTTATTGCATAGGTCTAACCTAGTCCATATCAGATGCCCAATAAATATAAAAGAAATTAATTAACATTCCTTAAAATAGTAGCTTTAGCTTTTGTGTCTATATATGTTAACATCTCAGAAGCAAGAAAATGTATTTCTTATGGTTTTTATAAAGCAAGTACAGTTGACACTTGAACAACATGGATTTGAACTATGTGTGTCCAATTATATGCAGATTTCATCCCAACTCTGCCATCCCAAGGCAAGAAGACTGACCCCTCCTCTACCTTCTCCTCCACCTCCTATCAATATTAGGACAATGAAGATGAAGACCTTTATTAGGATCCACTTCCATTTAATGAATAATAAATATATTTTCTCTTCCTTACTATTTTCTAAATAACATTTTGTTTTCTCTAGCTTACTTTATTGTAATAATGGAATGTATAATTCATATAACATAAAAAATATGTATTAATTAACTGTTTATCTTATCAGTATGACTTCCAGTCAATATGGTATGTAGGGGATTCAGTAGCTATACCCAGATTTTTGACTATGTGGGAGTCAGTGTCCCAAACCCTACATTATTCAAGTGTCAACTATAATTGAGTTTAATATGCAGCTCTCATTGTACATAGAGAGAGGAAAAAAAGCAGGTAAATCTTTCCACATGGCTTATCCTACATGTGTGCATGCACATACACACATACATAAAAAGAAGTACAATTTGGAGGATATAATATCCCCAGGTTAAATTCTGTCAAACTCAAGGTCTTGGTAGGTGAGAGGATGAAGAAGTGTCTGTCTTAGAGAGACCAATCATCCTATAAGAGTCTTCATCAACTCCTCCAACATTTCACCACTGCTAGGAAAGCAATGGAGTTGTTGCTTGATTTTCCTGATGAAGAATTGTGCAGTGATTGTTCCCAAAAGTACCAGAGGCAAGAGGCAAGAGCAAAGCATAACAGCTTTTTCCATCCATAATCTCTCTCTTTTCCCTTCAGTTTCCATCTGCTCCACATGGTGGGTACCACCAACCAGCCCTCACCCACTCAGCATACACCAGATTCAAGATAGACTTCAATCTGTTCAATCTGTTAAATTCTGGAATACATAATTCTGTTTCACTTCTCTAATTTTATAGGAATATGTTCATTGTAGGAAGACAACAGCCCAGGCTGGATTGTCAGTCTTGAAAGAAACAAACCAAAATGCTAACAGAGATAATGTGTTGGTAGAAAGATACTAAAGAGGTTCATGTATTTGAACAGTTTTGGTATTAGGACAAATCATTACTTTGCGATTTCATATTGTGAGCTAATAGGGTTCTTTAAGAATTATAGAGTCCACTATCTTGTTTTGTCTACAAACTGAGGCCCAAAGGAATAACATTGCTTGACAAGTGTCATAGAAGTAGTGATGGCAGAGCTCTATTTAATCTTTCTAGCTGGCTAAGAGTAGTTTCTACTGGATCACTATGCTTTCATTAAACAAGTACAAATTCTTAGAAGAACTAATTTAACTCAGGTGAGTAGGTGATGTTTATTAAACAAAATGGGGCTATATATAATATCTATAGACAAACAGACCCTGTGTAATCAAGAACAGAAAGCTTTTAGCTGTGTTGGCCCATGCTTTAATTAATTCTTTAGGCTGTAAAGGACCTACTCATTTCAATCACTTCAAATACATAATATTATTAACATTGTTAAACTTTTTTAATGAAATGAGGACAGTATAAAATTAAAGTCTCTCAAAAATTTATAATAAAGACAGCCTTTTCTTGTGAAAAATGTTACAGTTTAAAATGTTATCAGATGATGGCATGAGTTAGTATACGTTGTCCAATGTAATCACTATCTATTTTGGAAGTATTTATATGGGTTCCATTGTGGGGTGAAGCACAACTAGAAGTTCTGAACCAGGTTATTCTTATTTATCCTACTGTTTGTATGTTTGGAGGAGGGCACAAGTAATGGGAAACTCTCAACTAGTTTTTTTTAGGTGCACAGACCTTCAGCATTTGGTATATTGGTACTGATTATGTTTTATATAAATTACTGTGGAAAATGGTTCTTTGATAGGTGATTGCAATCAGGATGATAATATATAATTTTGATTAATCAAGAAAGGTTGATTAATTTCAGCATTGATCTTAGCATAATCCCACACTAGAATGAAATGCGATTTACTGTCATCTGGGATGAATAATATCCCATGGTGAATTGAGCACTTGTTGAAGTTCTCTAAACTTTGAAGTTATCTAACATTTCTAGTTATTTCTATTGATGAGAATAAATTAATTTTCCAGTGCTTTCAAAAGTCTAACTCCCCAAACCCATCATGTCTAAAAGCACACTAAGAAAGATATCTCCCAAAACATACTATTTAAGGCCATTCTCTCTTTTTCTTTTCTTCCACCAAGATCTTGTGTCTTGAAAGTATGCACTTGCTATTAATACAGTGAAGTTTTTACTCAATTAGGTTTAATTAACCCATTACTTCTCATCTAAAATTACAGTATAGTCTGTATTTCACCAGTGTTCATATGTGAACTTTATCTTTTGAGGTTTAAAAGTCACTTATTGTTAACTATAACCAGTAATAATCAACAAATTAACAAATCAATTTTGTTTTTGGTTGTCCCTCATCTTTGCTAGATAATCCGTTTATTAATTTTAGGGTACAACCACAGTCATTCACCATTATAGCTATTTCAGCTTTCCTTATGTTCTTAATTTTATCTGCCACCAGAGTCTTAACCATTGACTGAATCTTTTACTTTTTTTAAAAGTAGCTGCACATTGGATCATCCCAGAGCCAGCTCCTTCCCCATTTATCAGGTCAAGGTTGAAATATCTCCTACAAGAGATGCCCTCTATCATTACTGATGTAAAACAGTGCTCCTCCTCCAGTCATTAACACCAGAACATTCTATTATATTATTGTTCCAGCACTTATCATTTTCTATAATTAATACTTTCATTAATTTTGTATTTGTTCATATTTGTCTTCTGTATATAATATAAAGTCTATGAGAGAACGAAGTTTTCTGTCCTGTTCATTGCTGTATTTCCAGTGTCTAGGGCAAAGTTTGATCTATAATTGATGTTAAAAGAGAGATGTTGAATGAATAGGTGAATGAATCTTCTAATATTCCGTTATTGACTCTCAGTTTTATTTAATGATTCCATTAAATTTTATCTGCTTTTGCTGGTAATCATGTCTGAAGATTTATTCACTCTAATCCCCAATGTATATCTTAAAATCCAAATCCACTGAAAATATATTCTTCATATATGTTTCCTCATTTTTATACTCTTAAAGCTCTCTCACACTCTCCAGTGTTTGTGATCGTATCTCCCATTTCCCTTTTCTTTTCCCCCCTGCGCTGCATGTCCCGTGCTGTTTCTCTGCAGATTCACAACACTGTTCTTGAGGGGAGTGATCGATCCACTCATGTGTAGCTCTCCTAGTCTTTACCTCCTTCTCTGGGAGCAGAGAGCCAGGAGGTCACTGCTAATCCACCATTTTTTTTCCCAATTCAAACAGATTCTTGATACTAAGTTTACTTTACTTGCTCAGGAAAAAAAAAGCCTTTTATAGACTCATTTTCAAAGAGGAAAAATGTGGATATCTTTCAGGATTAAAGCTTGAAAAAGAAGGGAATGCTATGCTGTCTTCTTTCTAGATGAGTGGGGAACTGCTTTGCACTCTGAGATGCTAGGAGAGGCTCTTGTTGCTGATTTTTCTCAGAACTGTAATGTTGCTACTTTTCAAAGTTTATATTAAACTGCTTTTAATAAGGAAATAACCAATTAAATTAATTTCTTTTATTAATAGTATAGAATCTTATAATAAATTCTAAAAAATCATGTGATGAAAAAGAGTAGAATTTAAATTTCACATTCCCTTTATTTCTTTACAAATAATACCATATTATAATCGAGCTTTACATCTTCAAAAACTTTCTAGGTCTTTTCCTTTATTTGTATGTTGATTTTTACTAAAGGAACTAAAGTAATTGAAGCATGTATTATGTTTTCACTCCAATAATGATGCACTTCCAAGAAGTTCTAAATCAATGAACTTATATCCATTTTTCACTCTTGATAGAACCAATTTGCAGAACACTTTTCTCTACCATTTATCTTTTTGGACTCTTAATCTCTTTTTCAAATTGTTTTATCTTATGGTTTCTAGTACCCACTCCCCCATCATGTTCCTCTCTGAAGATTTTTCCTCTTAAAAAATATCACTAGGAAACCTCATTTACTCATTTGTATTCATTGTATGTGATTCTAAGTCAAATGAAGACTAATGTTAAGTAAAGCAAGTAGCATCTTTTGATCTTCATTGTCTTTTTCTTTTATTATATTCTTATCAAAAGCTATCTTAAAGAAAGTGAACTGTAGCCCATAAAATTTTTGTATGTTATCTTTTTAAGAAGAAAAATAGCAATTTATAAAGTAAATAAATAATTGTAAACAAAGAAATTACACAGAGAAGTATTCTTAGCATATAAAATATTTTTTGGACATCTAGATATAAATTTTTAAATTCAAAATGGCTTTACCTGGTTTTATGAGTGTTTTGTACTCAATTTAATTAGGGATTGTCTCATTTTCAAAGTATCTTTCTTCTTCTTTATCATATCAATGAGTATGATTAATCAGAACAAAAGTTGAGCAACACTCTCCACCTCAAGTCTGAGCTTTCTTTTATTTAATGAATCTAAAAATATTGGGTTCTGTTATATTTGTTGGTGAACCTATTATGTTCATTGCTTCTTTGTCCCAATAGAGATCATTAAGCGAGAAATACACATCTTTTATATCTAAGAATGGATTATTTGAAAATATATCATAATGACTTTCCTTGAGCAAGATTTTATAAAAGTTAAATGTGCCACTCTTTGAAAAAACTAAGAAACATGCATTTTGTTTACTAAAATACCAGATGAACTTATTATAGGCCAATTTTATTTTTAGCATGGTATAAAGCAAAGGCCTCAGAATAAGAATACGGTAAATTTCTACTTTATTCTTAAAAATGAGAACCCAACAGATTAAAAGTGTTTGGTTGAATGTCATGTCATTATATCTCCAGGAGATGAGGTGCTGTATTAGAAATAAATACCACTATCTGAAAGACACATTATTTCCAGTTGAAAAACATGGCTTTTGATTGAAAAAGTGGAAAAAAAAACTATAATATTACTACTAAAAAACTAAAGCAAAATTGTTAAGGTTTCACACACAAGTAGATGTATCTTTTCTCCACATGTTCTATTTTAAATTGGAGCTGCTGTTTTCTTGAACATCTGCTTGTCAAGCAAAAAACAAACAAACAAACAAACAAACAAACAAACAAAAAAGATTTACATGGATATTTTTCAATTTAAAAAATAAATTTAATTGCTTGCTCAGTATAATAGTTTTATGAATTCTGTATAAATAAACTTAAAAAATAAAATATAATTGAGCAAAAAGCAGTCTTTATGACTAAATTATAAGTAGAAAAATTGGCAGATGATGTTAAGATTAAAGCACTAAGAACTATTTTTCATCCTCTACACTGTGAAATTCATATTTTCAGCTGAAAGTACAATGTCCTTTATATCAGAGAATTTTCTGCCACTTAATTTGCAGGCAATTTCACTAATAAAATTTTAAGAATAAGTGACTAGAATTAAAAGTTTAAGAAAATATTTTTGTATTCACTCAATGTGCTAATAGGACCATTTTTAACATTACAATAAATTCTCATTTGGAGGAAGAATATTTAACAATAGCTCTAGAAAGTAATTCCATTAACTTATATGTTATATAGTTAATGTACTAATTTCCTAGTATTATTGGAGCCAATTACCACAAACTTATATTGCTTGAAAAACCAGGAATTTAGTATCTTATAGTTCTGCAAGTCAGAAATATGAACTGGATCTCACTGGATTAATGATGTGTTTGCAGTTTACATTATTTCTGGAGACTCTAAAGGAAGGATTAATTCCCTTGCCTTTTACAGCTTCTAGGGGCTGCCATATTGCTTGGCATCCTCCTCCATTTTCAAAGCCGGCAATCTCTCTCTGACCTTCCTTCTGTCATCAAATCTTTTTCTCCAACTGTGACTTCCCTGCCTCTCTTTTTCTTTACCTTATTAGTACCCCAGTGATTATGTTAGGCCCACTTGGAAAATACAGGATAATATCTCCATCCAATTCACGGTGGATTACAGACTTAAACCTAAGGCATGAAACTATAAGAATTCTAGAAGAAAATGTTAGAAAAAATCTCATAGACATTAGCCTAGGCAAAGATTTTATGAACAAGACCCCAAAGGCAATCACAGCAACAACAAAAGTAAATAAATAGGACCTAATCAAATTAAAAAGCTCTGCACAGCCAAGGAAACTATTACAAGAGCAAACAGACAGCCTACAGAATGAGAGAAAATATTCGCATGTTACCCATCTGATAAAGAGATGATAACTAAAATCTACATAGAACTTAGGAAAAGCAACAAGAAAGTATCAAACAATCCTATCAAAAAGTGGGCAAAGGACATGAACACAAACTTTTCAAAAGAAGATAGACTAATGGCCAACAAACATATGAAAAAATGCTCAACATCTCTAATCATCAGGGAAATGCAAATCAAAACCACAATGGGATATCACTTATGTTCAGAGAGAATGGCATTTATCAAAAAGTCCCAAAACAATAAATGTTGGCATGGATGCAGAGAGATAGGAACACTCAAATACTGCTGGTAGGACTGCAAACTAGTATAACCTCTGTGGAAAGTGATATGGAGACACCTCAAAGAGCTACAAGTAGAACTGCCATTTGATCTAGCAATCCCATTACTGGGCATCTACCCAAAAGAACAAAAGTCACTCTACAAAAAAGACACCTGCACTCAAATGTTTATAGCAACACAATTCACAATTGCAAAGATGAGGAAACAACCCAAGTGCCCATCAATACATGAGTGGATTAATAAAATGTGGTATATATATATATATATATATATATATATATGTAATATGGAGTTCTACTGAGCCACAAAAAACAACGGTGATCTAGCACCTCTTGTATTATCCTGGATAGAGTTGGAGCCCATTCTAGTAAGTCAAGTATCACAAGAATGGAAAAACAAGCACCACATGTACTCACCATCAAATTGCTTTTAACTGATGAACACTTAAGTGTACATATAGTAATAACATTTATTGGGTGTCAGACAGATGGGAGCGGGGAGGAAGGGACGGGTATATACACACCTAATGCATGCAGCGTGCACCGTTTGGGGCATGGGTGGGGCAAAGGCAATGTACGTAGCCAAAACATTTGTACCTCGGTAATATGCTGAAATAATTTTTTTTTTAAAAAAAGTATTCTTAATTTAATCACATATGCAAAGTCCCTTTGCATGAAATTGACATATTCACAGATTCTGGAAATTGGGAGTTGGGCACCTTTGGCATGTGGGGCTGTTATTATTTTGTATATGGTAGCTATAGATGTGGAAAGATTGTTTAAAAATCTCAATCTGTTTCATTTACTTAATTTTCTTTTATGGTAAAGCAATGACACAAATTGTTGAAAGAAAATATAGTTGACCCTATGTATCTGTGGGTTCTATATCTAAAGATTCAATCAATTATAGATCAAAAATATTTAAAAAAATAACAATGAAACAATAAAATAAAGCAAATAAAAATACAGCATAATAACTCTTTATATAGCATTTAGTTCGTACTAGGTACAACTAATTATGAAATTATTTAAAGTATACAGGAGGATATGCATAGGCTATATGCAAATACTACATTTTATTGAAGACACTTGAGCATCCACAACTTTTGGCATCCATGGGGATCCTGGAACCAATGTCCTATGGATAAAGAGCGATGACTGTGATGTCTTTTAGATTGTTGTTCTTAGCTTGTGACCTAATAGAATTTTAGTAGCTGTTTTAATGTCCTTGTACATTTCAGACAAACAGAGTTAAGGGAGACCTTCTGAGGTAAGGAGATAAAATACTAACAGCAGTTAATTCTTAGCATTAGAATTATTTTAAATATTTTAAAGAATTGGCAAAGATTGTTTTAAATATATTAGACATTTTACCATTATTCTTTGCAGATAATAAAAATGAGGCTTTGAGAAATTAAGTAATTTACTCAAAAATCATATAGTTAATAAGTGATAGAGCTAGAACTTGGGGTGAGGCCTCTGACTCTGGCATCCAACCTTTGAGCAAGTGCAGCACACTCTCTGTTAATCTGGTGTGTGTGTGTGTGTGTGTATGTGTGTGTGTGTATACTTCCTCTGAATTTATTTCATGACTGAGAAATGTTCATCACCTTTGTAAATGTGCAGTCAATGTTCAATACATTTGCTGATCTTTTCCATTTTAATGTCAAGCAAATGCCCTTAAGCTCTTTTATATTTGAACACTTAGCGTTCCAAATTGATCTTGAAATAAATGTGAAGAAATTATGATTTTTAATTTTATACTTATGATTATTTTCCTAACAAACCTTATACTACTTGGTGAGGCAGTGGAATATAAAATGTATAGATTTTAGAGTAGGAGAGATGTGCTTTCAAATATTGCCTTAATATTGTCTCATATATATTATGATATTTCTGGGCCTCAGTTTCTTCTTTGACACATTGGTGTTACTTGATTTAGAAATGTGTTGCTCTTTGTAACACGTGGTAGCAAGTGGTCTCCTATATTCAAGACAATGAGGTGGACCATTAATTTTATTCATTTTCTATCCCTAAATATTGTTGATATGGAAAGGACAAGTAACTAAAGTAGGAAAGTTACTGTAGCAGTGCTGGGAAATAGAAGAGGTAAGTTATATGGAGAAAAGCCTGCAAATAATTTAAAGGTAACATTAAGGAAAAGATATCACACCAACCAGCTAGAAAAAAATGACAAATATTGATTGAGTACCGATGTTGTATTAAACACTTTCTAAATTCTTTACTTGTACTAGATTATTTAATCCTTATAATATATGCATAAATTAGGTATTATAGCTATCACTATTTTATAGGTGAGGAAATTGAGGAAAAATTGAAGATATTATAATTTATGTAAGAATACACTGTTACTAAGTGACAATGTTGAGATTAAAACCCAAGAAGTTTGTCTTCAGAGGCCATAATTTTAACCACTAAACTGATCCTTCCTCAGTGACATATGAATGGTCTTGAGTGATAAATGAACAGCTTTATCCATCAGAGTCTCAAAAAACCTTCATACTCAGAGAAGTATGGACAGAGGATAAGGGTGTGGGTTGGAGAAACTATAGAGATGGAGTCCATGGCAAATGCAAGCATTTTGGGTTTATATTGGTGCCCCAATGATATTGGATATCCCTAAGTGTTCAACTTTAAAATTTATTGAGCTCAGGCCAGGCGCAGTGGCTCACGCCTGTAATCCTAACACTCTGGGAGGCCAAGGCGAGTGGATCACTCAAGGTCAGGAGTTCAAAACCAGCCTGAGCAAGAGTGAGACCCTGTCTCTACTAAAATGGAAAGAAATTAATTGGACAACTAAAAACATATAGAAAAAATTAGCTGGGCATGGTGGCACATGCCTGTAGTTCCAGCTACTTGGGAGGCTGAGGCAGGAGGATTGCTTGAGCCCAGGACTCTGAGGTTGCTGTGAGCTAGGCTGACGCCATGGCACTGTAGCCCAGGAAACAGAGTGAGACTCTGTCTCAAAAAAAAAAAAAAAAAATACTGAGCTCAGACTTTTTGCTAAGTTATGTGGAAAATCACATAAAAAAGGCCTTATATAGAGTATATAGAAAGACAATAGAAATGAGAAAAGAGAGAGAGAAAAAAGAAATGTCATGAAGTGGGTGTTTCTTTTCCCTTACTCAAACACTCACTCACTATACATAGGTATAATTTTTTAAATGTATGACATGAATTTAGCAAGTACAACATCATGCAGAGCCAGCCTCATGGACACGTGTCTTTTGCAGTCCCATATGGCCTTACATTCCAAAGAGCCCACACTCACTTGGTTTAAGGCTCTGCTGTCTCCATTGTGTACTTCTTAATAATTTTGTCTTCCAACTTGTGTTTTATAAATGAAGTCAGATGGAGCCATCTGGAGTATGCAAGTGAACAGAAGAGATCTGTGCAATGCATGTCTGCTCCCGTTCCTTGCCACCCTAGTCTCATATATTATAGCATTCACAGTGGCCCATGAGCACAGCATTCTGGTGGACTCACAATGTGTAGTAGTTCATTGAGACTCAAAATCAATGCCAAGTAAATGTGTTGTATCTGTCACTGAGTAAAGTGCTTGCCCCAAGGGGCCATGCTTTCTGCTATAAACAGAACTTGTTTCAAATGCAGCAGGAAGGCAATAGCATTCTGAGAAATGGACAACAAAGAACCTAACCGTATTCTTTTTTGAATATGTGTGCATCAAGAAGTAAAGTAAAAACATGACTTACTTTTGTGCATCTTCATGGTTCTAGTAATAGGAAAATATGTATTTGTATAGTAACTACTATGTACAAATTGTATGGTATTGGTGATTTTCTCATATGAGTTGAATCCTTTTTGTTTACATATAAAACTGGCATTTACCGATATAAAGATGAAAAGTAAAATTTATGTTAAAACTTAAAAATTTATAATTGATTTTTTACTTACAATTACATTAAATAGCACAAAGAATATACTATGGCAATTAGAATGCTCAAAGAAGGGAAAAAGCTTTACAATTTATATCTTTACTAGGAGTATATTTCTGCATTTTGAAGATTTTTGTTTTGCCCTAGGCTCCATAAATTATGTAGATGGCTTTGCAGTCAGGGAATACTGAATGGTCCAACAATCCTGGGAGAGTACACACTGGAGTAGACCATCCCATGGGCATGAGAAAGCTATAATAAATACTTAGCACAAGGAAGTCTGAATGAAATAAAATTCTGCGATTTTAGCCATTCTCATGGAGGCAACAAACCAGAAATTTATAGATACGAAGATTCCAACAGGAACAGGGTCTGAAGAGGGTGGAGAGCAAGGGAGACGCAAGGACTTCTAGCTACTCAGTTAAAGTTTAACAAGTTTTTTGTTGTTGTTTGGTTAAGCTTATTAATATGATTATCTTTTGCAAGTAGTAATTGTAATGTGTGTGTGTGTGCACGAGTCAAAAGAACACTATCTGCTTTAATGGTATGGGGTTTCATTAATTACATATAAATTTCTTACAACAAAATTAGTGTTCAATAAATAAATTTTACTTGTAATTATCATAATTATGCTCATTATTTGACTCTCAAAACAACCCTGAGATGTGACATTTATCCTTATTTTATAAATGATAGAATTAAAGATTAAAGATATTAAGGACTTTGAGACTACACAGCTAGTAACTGGCAGAACTGACCATCAAACCTGTATTCATGAAGAAGATTCCTTTGCAGTCTTGAATTCCTCATCTATAATGATCTTATCCTTCATGCCACTTTAAATAATGACATCTATGTTCATGTCATAGATCTTAATAACTGTACCTGATGATTGCTAATTGCTCCTCTTCCATGAGCAGAATTTCAAGCGTCTCACATTCTGACTACTCTCTATTGGGAAGGTATTTCACACACCATCTAATTTCCTACTTTTTCACTCTACTGCTGGAAATTCTTTGAAACCACCCTACTTGATAAATCTTTTAACCAACTGTACAGTCTTTTTCTGTCCATTAACTGCCTCATAATCTCACCTCTCTTTTGCCTACACTTAGAGTTCACTTCAAACTTTTTTCCTCAATCACACTCAACCTGACAAAATTCAACTATCTTTTAAACTTGAGTCACTGCTACTGCATGCCTGCAACATATCCCTGTTTATCCATCTCAGTTTAAATTTATTATCTTAAACTTAAAATTTCTCCTCAGCAATTCCTGACAGTCTCACTTTATTTCCTTAATTAATTCATTCTTCTACTCTTCAAAGGTGATTAATTGAAACATTCTCTTTACTCCTCAAACTTCTAAAGCCACGGCCAAATCCCACATTCCCTGTTCTTTGTTGTTAACTTTGATTCTTATTTCTTAGAGAAAGTAAGTGAAGTTAGAGGAGACATTCCACATGCTGCCATGACTACCCAAATCACGTCCCCATATCGAAGCTGTACTCTGTACCTTACCTTCTATTTTTAGGTATGTTGCTGTTCCTCTTCTTCTCTCCTTTTATTATTTTGTTCCTAAAATATTCTCTTTCTCTTATATTAACTTATTTCTTCCCTTTCTACTGTGTCACGTCTATTACCAAATCATTATGTTCTAAGGTTATCAATCTTAACAAAAATAAACAATTACAATATCCACAACAATAACATTTCACCTCCCATCACCCTCCAGCTACTATCCAATAATGCTGTTCCTTTCTACAGTATAAAATTTCTAGGGTCTTCTACAAATGTTGTATTTACTTATTCTCCTCCTGGTCTATCTTGAATAAACTATAATCAGATTTGTATTGCTAGTAGTCCACTGAAAGAGCTCTTGTGAAGGTTTTTATCTGTATGTTGCTAAATTCAAAGTAGGTTTTTAATTCTTGCCTCAATAAATTTACCCTTATTTTTCTCTCTGACTGGATTGCTCTGCCCAAATATATCTACATAGTTCACACCTTTACTTCACATAATTCTTTTTCCAAAACTCACTATATCAGGGAAGCTATTCCTGACCATGATTTCTAGCTCTACCCTGCTTTCTGTTCACTGATCCTGATTTATTCATTTATGCTTTTGTTTGTTTGTTTTTAATAAACTTTATTTTTTGAGAACGGTTTTATGGTTAGAGAAAAATTGTGACAGTAGTACAGAAAATTCCCATTTGCACTGAATTTAATTACCTCTATTACTTACAGCTTGTATTAGTGTGGTACATTTGTTAAAATTAATGAACCAATATTAATGTCTTATTATTAACTGAAGTCCATACTTTATTGGGATTTTCTTAGTTTGAAATAATATCCTTTTTCTTTTTCAGGACCCCATCCAAGATACAACATTTTTTATTTATTTATTTTTCTTTATTGAAGTGTAATTTGCATATCATGTCTTTACTCCATTTTAAGTGTACAATTAAGTGGTTATTAGTAAATTTACCAAGTTTTACAACATTGCATTTAGTTGTTATTTCTCCTTAGGCTCTTCTTGACAGTGATCATTTCCCAGACTGTCCTTGTTTTTAATGTCCTTGACAGTTTTGAGCAGTACTGGCTGGTCAGATATTTATAGAATTTCTTTCAAGTGAGATTTTCTCATATTTTGTTATGATTAGACTAAGGTTATAGGGTTTTTTGGGAAAGACCACAAAGGTCCAATGTCATCTCATCACATCATATCAAGAGTACATGCTATCAATATGACTCATCATCAATGGTTTTGGTCTTGATTACCTAATTGAGGACATGTTTGTAAGGTTCTCCACTGTAAACTTGCTCTTTTTCCCCTTTTCCATACTGTACTATTGGATGGAAGTCACTACGTATATCCTACACATAAGGAGGGGGATTTATGCTCTATGTCCTTAAAGGGAAGGAGTATCTACATAAATTAATTGGAAATCTTCTGCACAGATTTGACTATTCTCCTCCTATCTATTTAGTTATTCAATCATTTTTACATCAATATGGGCCCATGAATGTTTATTTTATACTTTGTGCTATCATCCAATACAATTTTATTGTTGTTGCCAGAATTATTTCAGTTTTGGCCATTAGTAGCTCATTGTACTGTCCCCTTGATATGCCACATCATTGTGGGTTTTTCTCTCTACCCTTTTGTTGAAGCTTGGGATGAATTTCATACTTTCTGGTACTACAAATGCATCCAGTTTGTATTGTATATTTGTTGCCTCAGTCCTAGAATCAGCCATTTCTTCAAAAAGTTCTGATTTCTTCTATTTATTGGTGAATAGTAGTAGAAACCGAGATCCAGGAGCTAGGTGTGCTCATTGCCACTGTAATATAAAATATTTTTATATGGAAACATTTAATCTGTGCTAAGGTAAACATGAGTTCATACTGATATCTTCGATTCTAATCCATTGTTATATAGATCATTATAATCTCCCACCTTTTTGTAATCTGTAAAACTCCACTCCAACATTGAAAAACTCGGCTCCTACCACCATCCCTACATTGATTTAATTGTCCCATTCCACAGTATACAAGCACTGCAGTATCAGAATTGCTAATCTGCTTCCTCCAACAGGGAAGTGGGGAGATGAGCTAGTGTATATATGTGTAATTTCTTTTGGTTTAGTTTTGCAGACTCCATTTACTTCCAAAGTTACATAGCTCAGCACCTTATCCCTGCACCACTTTCAGAGAAATTGTTTCATACATTAATAATACAATTAGATTGTTTTCTCATATTCTGCATATTATCCTGGGATCTCTTGACCTTCTAAATGACCTTTTTAAAACTTTGCATACATTAAACTTCATTCTTTGCACTGCAGTATTCAATGGGTTTTGTCAAATGCGTAGTTTCATGTATGCACAATTAAAGTATCATAAAAATGATTTCAGAACTCTAAAAAATCCACTTGTGTGTCGTCTATTCAAACCATACACCTCTTGTTCTGAAATCCTGGCAACCACTGATCTTTTTGCCTGTCTATATGTTTTTCTTTTCTAGACTGTTACATAATTAGAATCATATAGTATAAAGCTTGGCAGAGTGTCTTCTTTTACTTATTAATATGCATTTGAGATTCATGTGTCTATTCTTGGATTGAGGAATCTTTTTTTTTTTGGTTATATAATAGTTGTACATAATTTGGGGGGTACATGTGATATTTGGATGCACGTATATAAGGTGTAATGATCAAATCAGGGTAATTTGGATATCCATCACCTCAAGCATTTACCTTTTCTTTGTGTTGGAAACATTCCAATTCTTCCCTTTTAGCCATTTTGAAATATAAAATAAATCATTTTTTAATTACAGTCTCCCTACTATACTATGGAATACTAGAACTTATTCCCTCTAACTGTATTTTTGTACCCATTAACCAATTTCTCTTCATCTCCCTTCCCCACTGCCCTTCCCAGACTCTGATAACCACCTTTCTACTTTCTATCTTTATGAGATTCCCTTTTTAGCTGACACATATGAGAGGGAATATTTGTCTTCCTGTGCCTGGCTTATTTCACTTCACATAATGATCTCCGGTTCCATTCATGCTTCTGCAAATTTCATTCTTTTTTTTAATGGCTGAATAATATGCACTTATTTTTTTGCTGAATGATATTTCCCGGCATAGATATACCACAGAATATTATACTGTAGGGCGTATTGGTTGCTTCTAGTTTTTGGAAATTGCAAATATAACTGGTATACGTATCTGTACACAGGTATTTGTGTGAACATAAGTTTTCAAATCAGGTGGATACATACTTAGGAGCACAAGTGTTGGGTCATCTGGTAAAACCATGTTTAATATTGTAAGAAACTGCCAAACTGTCCTCTAAAGTATCTGTAACATTTAACATTCCTACCAGCAATGGATGAGAGTTCTTGTCTCTCTCCATCCTCACTAGTCATTAGTATTGTTGAGTTTTTAAATATTTTTAGTGTGGTGAATAAAAATGCACAACACAAAATTTACCATCTAAATCAGTGTACAGTTCAGTAGTGAAATGTATAATCACATTGTTGTGCAATCAAACTCCAGAACTTTCTTACCTTGCCAAACGGAAACTTTATACCCATTAAACAGCAACTCCTCACATCCTCTGCCTCCCAGTTATTGGCAATTGATATTGAATTTTCTGTTTTTATTCATTTGACAATTCTAGATACAAATTTGTAACTGTCTTGTTTAGCTTCATGTTCTTAAGGTTCATCCATATGGTAGTATTTGTCATAATTTTCCTCCTTTTAATGGCTGAGTAATATTTCACTGTGTGTATATACACCACATTTTATCTATTGATGGACACTTGGGTACTTCCACTTCTTGGCCATGGAGAATTGTGTTGCTGTGAGGATGGTTTTCTAAATATCTCTTCAAGGTCTTGCTTTCTATGCTTTTGGATATAAACTCAGAAGTGAAATTGCTGAATCAGATGGTAATTAGAGTTTTAATTTTTTGAGGAACTGCCATACTATTTGTCATAACAACTACACCATTTTAAATCTCCATAGAGGATAAGATTCCAATTTCTCCACATCATACCCAAACACTTATTTTATTTTTTTCTTGATGGTAGCTATGCTAATGGATATGAGATAGTATCCCATTGTGGTTTTGATTTGCATTTCTCTAATGATTAATTATGTTTAGCATTTTTTCATATGTGTATTGGCCATTGTACGTTATCTTTCAAGAAATGTCTATTCAGGTTCTTTGCCCATTTTTTTCATCACATTATTTGTTTTCTGTTGTTGAGTTATGCTAGTTATTTATATATTAACTCTTTATCAGATATATGATTTGAAACCGTTTTATCATGTATGTGTTTTGCAAATATTTTCTCCCAGTCTGATTTATTTTCTTTTAATTATTTTAACTGTGTCTTTCACAGATCAGAAGTTCTTAATTTTAATAAAGTCCAAATTATAGATTTTTTTCATTTAATGTACAAAATATTTGCATTATTGATTTATTTTCTTCTTAGAATTTATTATATCTTGTTATGCTAAACAGATAATTGTTTCTTGGCTTTCTTCCTCATTAGTATATAAACTCCATGAGAGCAGGCACATTGTTCTGTTCTTCCCATATCTCTATA
>CAUYMX010053971.1:0-22902 GCA_963573855.1 Lepilemur septentrionalis | reverse complement strand
GTGCAGGCTTTAGCAAAGCCTCTCCTTTAGCAGAGGAGAACTTGCCATGGAGAAGTCTCTGGGTATATTTCAGAATTACTCTTTCCCTCCACTGCCATACCATATAGGGTAATTTTTGGATCTTCACCATGAGAATCCAGTGGGTTTTCTATATGTTAAACCCATGAAAGAGTGGGCTTCCAGGAGTATCTCATTCTCAAGCTAGTCCACACTCATGCCTCCAGTTATTCATAAAAATTACTATTTATATGTTTTTATCATTTTATGACTCCAGTTGAAAATGTTCCAGGTAATCCTATTTTAGTTATTATTCTTTGGATTTGCCTGTTTTGCCTGATTTAGGGGTGGCATTTTGCCCTGCATATGAAGTTTTCTGATAGGCCCACGAATACATTGATTTTAATTTTGTCTACCTTTTTCTTACGAAGATGGGAGTAATGACTTTCATGATCTTTATATATTGGAGTTGACATGAGAAGTTTTCATTTTTTTTTACAGTGTGTGTTTTAACTTTCAAATATTTGGAGATTTCACAGATGTATTTCTTTTATGGGTTAGTGGTTTAATTTAATTGTGGCCAAAGAACATAATTTGCATTACTTTAATCCTTGAAATGTGTTAAACTGTGTTTATGGCTGATAATGTTTCCATATCAGGTAATGTTTTATGAAAGTTGAGAAGAATACATATTTTGATTTTGCTGGATGGGGTATTCTACAAATGTCAGTTGGATCCAGTTGATTGCTTTCATTTCAGTTTTTGAACCCACATTCAATGTAAAGATTGATACATTAAAAGTAAAGCCACATAGAAAGATGTATGGCGCTAACACTAATCAATTAGTATCTGGAGTAGCTACATTAATTTTGTACAAGACATAGTCTAGAATGAATATTAGGGCTAAAGTAGGATGCTACAAATGATAAAGAAATTGATTACCCAAGGAAATATAGCTATCCTAAACATTTATGCTTTTATGACAATATAACATCAAGATAGATAAATCAAAAACTGAAATATAGACAATATGTAGTTGTGTCTTTTTTAATCCATTTTAACAGTTTAATGATTGTTATTTCTCTCCAGACTGTTTCTACTTTCTTTTTTATCATGCCTTACAATATTTTGTTGACAGGCAAATGTTGTATCAGGTAAAAGGAGGTAAATAGGACTTTAGTGTAATGAACCGTCTTACTCTGACTGGGAGTTAGGCTCTATTTACTATTTGCTGTAGCTAAAGTTGCCTCCGAGACTTCAAACCCCTCTAGTATCCTTGTTTTCATCTCTCCTTTTTAGCTTTTGGCTTCTGCAAGTACTCCTCAGAGACAGTTGGTGCTTTCCATCTCTTTCACATGTTATCCCCTGATAATATACAGAGGACTTATTGATGTCTCCATAAGGTGTAAGGGAGGAAGAACATTCTATTATCTTCTAAATAACTCTCAGTCTTTTAGCAGCCCTGGACTATACTCTTCACGGGTGTTTCTCCAATGAAATAACTTTTACCTCAGTCCTATTTATATTTCCTTCCCTGGCTGCAGCATTTCCAGACCATATCCTTAAAGCATTGATCCCTGTTGATTACATATTTCTCTGTCTAGATAAGATAGGAGGTTTGGGTGGAGTTGGAGTGAAAGGAATCCCCGTTCTTCAGCTGGAATAAAGATTTGACAGTTTTCCTTTGGAGAGAGGACCTTTGTTATGAAGGCTCTGAGTGTATTTCACAATGATTGCTCTTTTATCTCTACTAAAGCTACAGTGAGATCTTTCTAATAGCATCTTGGTCATGAGACCCAGTGTAGGTCTTGGAGTTAAAGCCTAAAACATACATGGATGAATTGTATAGGGATAATTTAAAAAAATAAATAAAGCCTAAAATAGTGAGGGGATCTCCTAAGAATGACCCCAGAGACTTTCTTACTTGCACAGCAGTCCACATTCAGCCACTGGCTATTTGTCTCAATTGCCACTTATGTGTTTCTACAATTTATGACTCTAGTATTATATATTAGATTCCTAGGGCTGCTCTAAAAGTGCCACAAACTGTGTGACTTAAAACAACAAAAATTTATTCTCTTACAGTTCTAAAGGCTATAAATCTGAAATAAAGGCATTGGCAGCCCATGTCCCCTCTGAAGCCTCTAGGAAAAGATCCTTCATTGTATTTTCTAGCTTCTAGTAGCTCAAAGCATTCCTTGGTTTATGGCAGCATAATGCCATCTCTGACTCCATCTTCAAAGGACCATCTTTCCTCTGTGTGTCTGTATTTTCACATGTCATTCATGTCTGTTTTATAATGTGGTCATATTGGATTAAGGATCTACCTTAACGACTTCATTTTAAATTAATTACATTTCACATTCACAGGTACTTGTGGTTAGGACTTCAACATATCTTTTTGTGGCATAAAATATAATACATAACAAATGGCTTCTGTTCCAGGGAGGCAAATGTAGGCTTTGCTCTTAAGATATACCTGTCTCTTCGTATATTGGGATGAGTTTTCCTTATAACCTCAATTCTCTGCTTGGTCTAAGAAAAGCCGTCGATCTCCAGTTGGCCCAGATTTTTGTTTTATTTTGTTTTGTTTTAAAGACAGAAGTGACAACTCTCAAGCTCCATGTATCAGAACTGAAACATAGGTTAACACATAAAATGTACTATTAATTTTTTTCCAACCAGAAATTTTTAAAAATTCTCTAAAGTAACTTCAGATTTCTGCCTGTAAATGTTTGCATTTTTGACACTAAGATTCTGAACTACTTTGCTTTCCATTGAATATATCAGATAGTGGTTCCCGTCCATTCTCTCCTTCCATATTGGTTACTTGACAAAAAATGTTCAAAGTGTTTAGTGGTATCCAGAAGGGTGATTGCAAACCCTAGAATTGAAAGATTTGCCTTATTCAAAGTGCCCAAATATTTTGACAAATTAATGAAATCATAACTGAATTTTCTTCTGATACTTTTTTTCCAGAAAGTGAGCTTTCCATTTCTCTCCAAAAAAGCTGAATTTTTTCTCACACTACATTTAAGCCCAGCAAAGTTTGTTCATTGTAAACTCATTTAAATATTCTAGACGTTAGCTTTCACTTTTCGTTTTATTTCTGCATTCATTATAAGAAAATCTTTGGTTCATTCACTGCAGTATAAGTTCCAGGAATGAAGAAAAAGTTTTTGGTATATTCATACTAGCTTGGAAAGCAATAAATGTGAAATCCATTACGTATTGCCAAACATTGCACATAACTCAATAATTGCATGCATCTTCATGATTATTCAATTAATTGAAATTTTGATAAGTGGTGAAACATTTTACATTCTGAGGATGTCAAACATAGCTGTGTGTTAGACAGCTCCATAGGTACCATTCACTAGTGGTTCTGATTAAACCTTATAAAATGTTCCAAAGAGATTAATGTAAAGGCCATTCTTTCATGACATTGGAAAAGACATGGCATGAAAAAATAGGAACTGGTGGCAATGGAGTAACAGTAAAATTTAATGTAAAATTTTATTTTACAAAATTGTGTGCTGAAAGGAAATGACGTCACCTACCACATCATATATAATCCATTTAAGAACTTTATCGAAAAATGTCAATGGTTCTGGAGTAATGACTTCATTTTACAAAGGCATTGTTTCACTTTTCATTCTCTCTTCCAAATAGTAAGCAAAATATGCTGTTTCAGGAGAATCTGACTTCATGAATTGCCGTAGATTTTGTTTTTCTTCTTTTTTATTGGTGAGGTGATAGACATGCATCAAAATGCTATTTTGAATTTGGACCAAATACACACTTTAGTAAGTTTTCTACTTTGATGTAAACTGTGCTATACTCTCATGAAAATGTTCCCCAGTGACTGAAATATTTTTATATACTTCTGTAGCTATTAAAAGTTCTTTTCTATTGACGGTGACCTTATCATACAAAGATTTTGTGTTGTAAAGCATTCTGAGTTGAGAGGAAAAAAAATCAGTGGTTGTGTCCATTTGGTTTTCCAACTACACTAACTCCATTGCAAACTGAAAACAGGTGTCTGTAATAATAATGACGAGGTTCATTGCATTTGAATTATCTTAGTGATAAATTATTCTAGACATAAAAACATGACAGTATTTATGGAGGTCCTTATTTGTTGAGCAGAACAAAATCCCTTGTACAATATTGAGAGCAGAACAGATAGTATAATTTAATGTAAAATTTTATGTTATGAAATCAGTTTTGAAACAAAAATATATCTTAAAAAAGGTAGTTTGAGCACTCTGTGGGTGTTAATGTTTGTAAATATTTATGCATATTACCAACTTACATAACCTTTAAAGACCATTTAGGGACTACTGGAATATACCATTGAAATAAATCTAGTGGAGTAATAAAATACAATTTTCCTGTTAGAAATGCAAAGTTGGCCTCAGAATCAAGAATCAATAGAAAGTAGGAAGACATGAGAACATGAAAGGAGACCAGTTAAAAACAAATATAATTTCCCAGGGAAAAAATATAATGTCTGAATTTTATCTATGTAAGATGGGAACAGATCAAAATGACTCAATGACGAATTTGGGGCAACTTATTGACAGGATCTATTTATCACTGTGATATAGATTGTAAGTGATTAGGAGGGGCCATAAATGACTACAATATATGACTTGGGGGATAAACACACTTTGTCTTTAATAGTAATGAAAGTACAGAAATAGGAACAAACTCAGAAATTGATGATGACTCTTCAGAGGACAGTTTAAGCCATTCACATTTATTGAGAGGATTGAAATTTGAGGTAGATTTCCATTCATATTGTTAGGTGAAATCCCATTATTTTGTTTTACTTCTTGAGCCATCATGGAGTCCAGGTACTAGCCTTTGACTCTTGAATGACTTTACTTTGAGGAGTGTCTATTGTGCTGTTCAGTGTGTAATGCAGGTCTGAGTACTTCCTGTAGGGCTGGTCTGGTCTTCACAAATTCCATCAGTGATTGCCTCTCTGGGAAGGAGTTTATTTCTCCCTCATAGGTGAAACTTAATTTTGCGAGATAAAGAATTCTAGGTTGGGCATTATTCTGTTTTAGAAGATTAAGGATAGGCACCCAGTCCCTTCTGGCTTGTAAAGTTTCAGTTGAGAAATCTGCAGTTAGTCTGATAGGTTTTTCTTTGTAGTTTATTTGTTGCTTTTGCCTCACTGCTTGAAGAATTGCTTCTTTCGTGTTTACTCTGGTCAGCCCAATAACTACATGATGTGGTGATTGCCTTTTCAGATTGAGTCTTCCAGGAGTTCTGTGTGCTTCTTGTATCTAGATATCAAGATTTCTGGCCAGGCCAGGCATATTTCCTCCAGTAATTAATGAAATAAGTTTTCTAGCCCTTGTGTATTTTCTTCTTCTCCCTCTGGGATGCCGATGATTCTTATATTTGGCTTATTTACGTAATCCCGTATTTCTTGTATGTTTTGGGCTTGTCTCTTGTTTCTGTGCTGTTTTTCTTCATCCAATTTTTTTTAGCACATGGGCATTATCTTCAAGCTCTGAGAGTCTTTCTTCTGTGTGATCCATTCTATTCTTGAGGCTTTCCACTGTGTTTTGAAGTCCCTTGAATGCCTCCTTCTTTGCCAAGATTTCTGTTTGGTTTTTCTATAGCATTTAAATTTCTTTAGAGTTTTTCATTCATTTACTGTATTGTTCTTGTGGTTTCTTTATGTTGGGATTCTATTTTCTCTTCAATTCCATTGAGTTTTCTTACAATCCATATTCAGAAGTCTTCCTCTGTCAGTTTAATCATATTGTGTAAGTTGGTATTTATTGATGGAGATAAATTATTTTCTTTTGGGGTGGCTTTTCTCTTTGATCTTTCATGCTTCCTGTGTTCTTTCAATGATTCTTTCTCATCAGGCTACTTTGTCAAAGACTGGGGGTGCTAGAACTTGTTTATGGACTTAAATCCAAGTTCCTGAAGGGACATTCCTTGACAATGCTAGGGAGATGAGCCCTGGTCCTGTGTTGTCTTAGACGTATTTTAGCCTGTTGGGTTATCTCTGACCTGTTGTCTTCACCTCCTGCTACAGGAGATTAGTGAGTTTGGATCCCTTGCTTAGACTTCCAGGAGTTGGATCATTCTTGTGTGTGTGACTTGCTGCCATCCACTAGTTTGAGATGGAAGACACTGTGTTGGGCTATAAGGTTACCCTCTCTTTCGTTGGTTGTAGTTTGCATGGAAGAGTTGGTTATCAAGGTATTCTAATACCTTTGTATTGAGCTCTGAATCCCCAAATGGGATATACAAGTGCCTCAGACTTTGGGGATTGTCATGCCACTCCCAAGGGTTACTTGAGCCCTATTACCACTTTAGGTGGAGTGAGAAGAGCAAAGTACCCACGAGCCTGAGAGTGTATACTTCAGAATTGCTTGATCTGCAGCTAGGGGAGAGCTGCCAACATGTTTTTCAGGGCTCTTTAGTCACACTTGTGAAGCAGCTCCTGACGGGGGGTGTCAATTGGTGCAATTGCTAAGGGCTCTGGTCAAGATTTTCCTTCCAAGGCCACAAGCCACAGGGCTGACAACAGCCTGGGTGCCAAGGGCAAGCCCTTGTATTATGATCTTATCAGATGAACAAAACCAACCCGCCTTACCGAGACAACAATCTGTCCCCTTTTGCTTAGTTTCAAGGTCCCACAGATTCAAGCCAGTCACACAGGGAAAGCGATGTTTTCTCCTTTCTCCCTGCCTTCAAGGACTGAGTCTGTCCTCTCGGACTGGGGGTGGGGGTGAGACTGCCCCAAGTCCTAGCCTAGAAATCTTCTTCTCTCATTTCTCCCCTCCTCCAAGGGCTGGGTCTGCCCTGCCAGAGGGGAAAATAAGCCACCAGACTGGGGGATGGGCACTTCCTGGGGCCACCCAGGAGTCTCGGCATAGGAAGTGGCCACTGTCCTTACTCCACTCCTCCAAGGGTGGGGTTTGTCTAGTTGGTAGGAAGTGTCAGGTACTGACAGGTACTGACACTGAGGGTGAGAGTCATGAACTCAGAGTCTGCACTTGTGAGGTCAGGGGGCTTTAGTGAGGGTCCTGTACTCACTACTGCATCTATGTGGGTGGGTCCTTCAGTGAGAGTCCTTCACTCAGTGTCTGAACCTGCCAGGGCAGGGCCCATCAGTGAGGGTTCTGTACTCAGTGTCTGTACCTATGATGGGAGGGCCCTTCAGTGAGAGTGCTGTTTTCAGTGTCTGTACCTGGGAGGACAGGGGCCTTCAGTGATGATCTTGCATTGAGTGTCTGCACCTGAGAGGTTAGGGGCCTTCAGGGTGTTGACTCTACTGACTGTCTGTACCTACAAGGGCATGGTCGTTAGGGTGCAGCCCATAGGTATTGACTGCACCTGTGTGGGCAGGGCCTTCCCTGTGTAACCTGTACTGAGATTCAACCCCTGTGAGAGCAGTGCCCTTCAGTGTGTGGCCTGTACTGAGTGTCAGCATCTGTGAGGAGGGGGCCTTCAGTGTGGGATCTGTATTAAGTGTCTGCACCTGTGAGGTCTCTGACCTCTACATGAAGGAAAATATACAAATGAACTTCCCTGTATCCATTACTCAGCTTGGACAATTATTTCCGGTATTTATTTTGAAGGCAGGAGACTCCATTAACTCACTGAGTTTCCTTAGTTTTATCATTACTATCATAATGGTTAGTTAAGTCAGTTAAGTTTTAACTGTTTACTATATGACTACTTGCCTGCACACACTGCTCAGTGGCTCTCAACTGGGGTCTGAGGTTGCAGTGAGCCATGATGAAGACAGTGCACTCTACCCAGGGCAACAGAGCGAGACATTGTCGCAAAAATAAATAAATAAATAAATAAATAATAAGTCTCATAAAGTAAATTTTAGATAAGTCTGGCCGAGTAAACTTAAATTAGTTATGAAGTACTTAGTTGCAGGCTAAGGGTTTAGAAATTTATTAGGCAGGCCATATGAATCTACTGAAAAGTTTTGACTATTGGAGGGAACAGAGAAAGGATTATATAAGAGCAGAACCTCTCACTTCTTGACTATAAGTGCCACAAGATAAGTTGACACTGATACCTAAAAATACATTTTAGCTGGTTTTCCTGGAAATTGAAAAAAAATGGGAAGAGCAGATAACAGTATGAAAACCAGAAATGAAAATGAAATAATTTAGTCATTATCCCCGTACCTCTTTAAAAGGAAAAAAGTAAGATAAAATGGTAAAGAAAAATGATCTAATAAGGGAAGCAAAACAAGCAAACATCCAAAAAGGGAAAAAAGAGAAAAACACACGAAGGAAACTTGTATCTAAAGGCAAGTGAACAACAAAAAACATAAGCAAAAGCAAACAAAATGATTGCAAATTAATAGAATTTCACCTGAAGGCTATTCTTAAGTTACGTTTAGTAAACAGAGCATTTTGGCAATCACCACTTTTTCTTGGTTTAATAGTATATTCTATCATTTAGTTGAATATTTGTCTCCTTAACTCATCCCAGAATTCCGAATCTGCTGCCTCTTCACATTTGTATGTGAAGGTTGCTTATGTGATGACTTAAAGCATATACGTTACTCTTTTCATGATAATTTTGGTGCACAGTACTACATGGTATTAGGAGTAACTTACCTTAAACAAATCTTAGTCAGTGATTATACTCTCTATAAAGAAGTCCAAGTTTAATAGAATTCAGCTATTTCCATAGCATATTGATAAATGTGCTTAATTTTTGTTTTTTGCAAAAGCTGTATTTTGTTTCTTCTTTTGTACTTGACAACACTGCATTATGTATAAACCCAAAGGCCTATAACATTTACATGCATCACCTCCTTTGCAAGTGTCCCAGAAATACAACAGAACATATGGGTAAAAAAACAAAATTTCCCAAGATACAACTAATATAGAATGTGCAGCACATGGCAACAGCCAGAAGCCCATGACATAATGGTGCCTTCTTTCCTCAGTAGGGCAGCTTGATATCCAGCCCCACAGAAGTGGCAACCAAGAGATACTGTTGAACACGAATCATTATCTTTCATATATTCTGTTGTAATTTTCCCAGAACATGGCAAATGATTTAATAAAAGGGAAGAGCTGGTAGAGTGGTATGAGGACAAATCAAACAGATACCTATCCAAAAGTAGGACTCTCTCAAAAAAAAAAAAAAAATCCTTGAAAATCAAATATAGTCAGCCCTCCAGATTTGTGGGCTGCCCAATCCTGGATGGAACAAACTGCAGATAGAATTTTTTTTTAAATAAATCATTGTGTCTGTACTGAACATATGCAGACTTACTTTTCTTGTAAGTATTCCCTAAACAATTTTGTATAACAACTATTTACATAGAGTTTACATTACAGTAGGGATTATAAGTAAGCTAGAGATGATTTAAACTATATAGGAGGATGTACTTAGGTTATATGCAAATGTTATACCTTGTATATAAGGGACGTGAGTGTCCTCTGATTTTGGTATCTGCTGTTGTCCTGGAACTAGTCCCCCACGGATACTGAGGGATAACTACAGTCTTCATTAGATAGGCTTCTTTAGCTTTATTTCTTCAGCAAAGTTTGAAATAGAAAATGGAATCAAATGTTGTTATTAGATTACTAACTCACAAAAGAAATCACAAATTAGGCCAAAATAAACAGCTCCCACCAGCAGAATTCATGGGAATTTCTGTAAACCTATGTTATCTTCAATAACTCAAATACTAATAAAAAGGAGAGTTCTATTGTCTTTGATAAATGCCATACTTTTTCTTTAAGGGTAATTTTTTTAATAAAATATTTATCGGAGTTTCTAGTTTTACCACAATTTGAATATTCTACAACTAATCTCAAAGTTTTATGGAACAACTAGAAATTGTATAAATATTAGAAATTAGGAAACCAAAGCCCGGAAAAAAATGCTGGTCAATTTGTTAATACAAAGGCTGGAACTAGGAGTGAAACCTTCTGCCTTCGATGATCTTTCAACTCTAGCACAGGATATCTCTGGCAAATGGAAAGACTAAATGATGATCACAGGGTGACTTCTTTGCCTCTGGTACTGACACATTAGTTGTATTCTCTAGATACTTTTTAGAATTCCTTGTAAGCTTTTATGAAAATTCCCTACAGGTTGCTTTTGATTTTGATCCTATACACAAGATAATGTAGATCCATAAGATTAAAATTTCTAATATGCAAGAGATTTATCTTAGTGTTGACATATTTTAATATGCAGGTAAGTACTGGAAAACATTATTTTTATTTTTTTAGATATCAAACTCTAAATAAAGGATTGGAGAAACAAGAAAATATTGTTTTCCCCTGATTTTGAAAGTAATACAACGTAATTGTAGAAAAGTATGAAAATATAAAAACTTGTTAGACAAATTTAAAAATCCCATAGTTATCCAAGTGTGTTTCACTTCTGGAGTGTATATTTCATAACATAGACAGTTGTGTATCTATAAGATATATGACGGTTCAACCACTGCAAAAATTCTCTCTCATGCTCTTTTGTAGTCAGCTGTTAACCTGTTCCCTTGCCTCTGGTAACCACCGATCATTTTTTTGCCCCATGGGGTTTTGCCTTTTCCAGAATGTCATAAATGTGGAATCAAACAGAATATAGCATTTTCAAAAAAGCAGGTACTTCATATGAAGCAAGTTATCACAGTGATAGGGAAGTCATAATATGTTAAAATGAAAAATAAATGCTGAGTAAAGCACACAGTAGAGTTTTGTTTTTGAAGAGAAATGGACATTGTGTGTATTTTATCAAATGGCACAGATGTGTATGATTTTTTTATCTTTATTATTTCATTAAATCCTCACAATTCTGAGGTATATGATTTTATCCACCTTTTACATGTAAGTAAACTAAAGCACAGGTAAATAACAAAAGCCACACAGCTAGTCAGGATAATCAAGAATTCTCAACCAAGTAATCTGATACCAGAATCTGTGTTGCTACAACTACGATATTTGGCATATGTTCTAATATTAGTTTATTTTTGCTAATTTTCTATAATTAGCATGAATTGCTTTTTTAACCTGTGCAATGCGATAAATTGTTTTCAAAGTCATACAAAATGGTACTCCCATTAACTATGTGTTTGGACTCACATGATCTGATCTTCTTTTAAGAATTAAAGTAGTTCAAGAACATAAGGATAATTATTAATAGGGCATCATGGTAGAATGTATCTCATTTGTTTTGTTTACTTATACAGTAAAGGTTAACATTCTTTTCATGTTAAATATTTAAACAAAACCATGAATATTGCTTATCTTTGTATATATGCACTGTTTTATTGTGCTATTTAAAAAACAAACAAGTAAAATACAATGATTTCTATCATCATGAAAGAATTAGGAATTTTTCAAAGTGCCCATTTGGATTCAGCTCTGAATTCAACCTAGAAATTATAATTTTGATGAAAACATGTCATCATTTGATACACTCTGGAAATAAGCTTTATTTACTTGAGAATTATTATTATATATTACATATGAAATGTCAGCTTTCCATCAAAAGTATAGTTTATTATATTTCAAACCAGAAGTAGTACGATTAATCCAAGTATGAACCTAAACTATTGAAACAGTTTAACTATCTTAATAGTAGCTTGTTATGCTAGCAGCAAAGAAGCCCGGAGAGTGAGTGGTGATGAAATGGCCAAAGGCATTTTCCACAGCTGTTGAGAATTGAATATTTTTCCTCGCAAGAAGTGATCCAAAGCCTGGAAGAAGTGGTAGTCAGTTGGTGAAGGTCTGCTGAGTATGGTGGATGACAGAGAGTTTCCAAGTCCAGCTGCTATAGTTTGAGCAGCTTTATGTGACTTGTGGTCGAGTATTGTCTTGCAAGAGTATTGGCCTGTCTCCATTGACCAATTTCAGCTGCTTCCTTGCAAGCGTCCTTATCATTTCATTAAATTGGTTTCAGTAGATCTGCTCTAATGGATTGACCAGGTTTCATGAAGCTGTAGTGGGTAATACCACAGCTGAACCACCATTAACTTTTTTGATGGATATTCTGTTTTGGACTGTGTTTTGGCACTTCATCTTTATCCAACCATTGTGCCTAACACTTGTAATTGCCAAAAAGAATCCGTATTTCATTATACATCATGATATGGTGTAGCAGTGGTTTGCGTTTATGTGGTGACAGCAGAGAAAGGCAAGCTTCAAGACGATATCTCTTCTGATGTTCGTTTAATTCATTTGGAACCCATTTATCCAGATTCTTTACCTTGCCCATTTGTTTCAAATGGTCCAATATTGTTGGAATAGTAACATCAAACCTTGCTTCTAATTCACACATAGGTTGGGATGGATTTGCTTCCACTACAGGTTTCAGCTCATCGTTATTCACCTTGATCTCAGGCTGCCCACATGGCTCATTTTTAAGATTAAAATCACCAGAATCGCACTTCTCAAACTATCCATGTACGGTGCATTCTTTAGCCACATCCTTCCCGAACAGTTCTTTGATATTTTGATCTGTCTGCACTGTATTTGTTCCACGATGGAATTCATATTTGAAAATAACACAAATTTTTTGACTTATCCATGGTTTTGCAAAAATTTCTCTAGAAAAACTTTTGAATGATAATCACAAGCCAAAATGTGTGTTTGAAAGACTGAGGATGTACCTTTACAATAAAAATAAAACAAGATGTGTCAAAGTAAAGTGTCAGAGATATCAACTGTCAAACTTAGTACTTAAGGAAATGAGACATTTCATACTTAATAACCTAATAAATAATGGAATATTATTACTGTCTTACCTGAAATGTATTGATATAGTTAAAGGGAGGGCTAGGTTCACAGTAGTTAAATTTCTCTTGAATGTGACACCTTTCATCAATGTTAAAGTGGACATCATTGCTTTGTGATTTCTGAAGAAAGCCAGTCTTCAATATATGTGTATAGAAATCAAGAAGTTTATAACAGCATGTTGTCCAACTGTCCATTATACAGTGCTCTTTAGAGTTATATTTTTTATGTTATAGTGACATATCACTTTTTTAACAACTTTATTGCGGTAGAATTGATATAAACTGATGTACAAAAACTGCACACATTTAACATACACAATTTGATGAGTTTGGGTATATGCACACACCCTTGATACTATCACTACAGTTAGGGTAATAACATATCCATCACATCCAAAAGTTTACTTATGTTCTCTCTCCTTTTTTGGGGGGGAGTGTAAGAACACTTAACATAAGATCTACTCTCTGAATAAATTTTTAAATGCAAAATGCCATATTGTTAACAATAGGAACTATGTCATACACCATATCTGTAGAATTTATTCATCTTGCATAATTTAAATTTTGTATCTATTGGACAACAATTCCCCATTCCCTCTCCCTGGCAATCACCATTCTATTTTTTGCTTCCATGAGCTTGACTACTTTATTAATAGATACCTCACATAAATAAAATCACACAGTCTTTGTCTTTCTGAGAATGGGTTAAATCACGTAGCACAATGTCTTCCAGGTTCATCCATGTTGTCACAAATGGTAGAATTTCCTTCTTTTTCGAGGCTGACTAATATTCCATTGTATGTATACGCCACATTCCTTTTATCCATTCATCTGTCAATGAACATTTGGATTGTTTCTGTATCTTGGGTATTGCAAATAATGCTGCAATGAATATGGGAATGCAGATATCTCCTTGAGATCCTGATTTCAATCATTTTGGATATATATCCAGAAGTGGGATTGCTAGATTATACAGTAGTTCTATTTTTAAGTTTTTGAGGAACCTCCATACTGCTTTCCATGTGTCTATATCATCACTTTTTGTGTATGCAACAAATTCAACTGCATAATTAATTTAAAGGATATTTTATTTGACAATTTATTTGAATTAAATAGTGTAAAAATAATTTAAAAGTATGTAAAATGAAAGTAGATAGAATAAAAACAATGCAGAAGCTTATTTAAAAACTGATTTGGACTCAAATCGATTTAGGGACTGAGGCCAATTAGAGTAGAACAAGTAGACGTGATAAGAAAGAGCTATATGTCAACACCTATTTGCTTTTAGATTTGTTTGAGAACTGGTTAAATGTTTGTGAAATGGCTAATGCCAAACCTTTGTCAGAGCAAATTTATTTAAATTAAAAATATTGATTAAATTTATTGCCTGTAGAATTTATGGAAGTGAACATACTCTGAAGAGAATTGTTTCTTGCCTGCTTTCTGTGCAAATTTGACTTTAGTGACTATTAGGAGATTACCGTGAATTAGATGTGGCCATGGTAGTAGTGTAGTGAAAATCTCAGTTTCACCCTTAAAATAAAATGAAATAAGATATTGTCACCTTAAAAGTGACAGAAATAAGTAACTGAAATGAACTTGTTTGGCTTCTTAACTTCAAATTTTGGTGGCTATTTTTAACCCAATGTTTTATCAATAATTCACATTTCTATGTGACCTATTTTATTCTTTTAAATTTTATTAAAATTATCAATGTTTAAGATTAGACATAAATATGATACTTTGATTATCAGACAATTTGATGGCAATATGCTTTGAGAAATCATACAAAATAGACAACATTTTTATCATTTTTCCATTTAAAAAACTTACAGAGGTTGGATAAAGTTAAGTTAGTTATTAAAGAAGTTAGAAGTTCACAATGTATTAATATAAGAATGACTAAGATTCCAACTGCTAATATTGTTGTTTGTTTCTAATGGGTTAATTATATAAGTTTCATTTTAATTTTTGGATAAACTCTGCAGCTTTGAATACATATATTTTGCATATATATTACTTGTATATGTATAGAGTTTCTACTATGAGTCTTGCCAAGATCTAGAACTAGGCATTATTGTGCTGAAAAATTTAGTTACTACATTTGTAAAGTTTACATTCAGGAAATAGGCAATAAATAAACATATATACATGTATATGCATATACACACAGAGATATGTAATATGCATATACATATGTATGTATGCATGCATGTAAATCAGGACTTAGTGAATGGTGTGAAATAAATAGAAGAAGTGGTATTATTTTGAATAAGATTATCATGGCACATATGATGATCATTATTTTATATTATGGTCATTATTTTATAAAGTTAATTGGTAAGGCAAATTTTCCTTTTGGCTGAGAATATACTCAGCACCAAATGTCTACTGATGCTGAGCATACATACACTAGATATTAGTTTAAACTGTTAGAGAAACAAGCAAATGGAGGCATAATAAAATAGTATCCATTTTTTTTTCACTAAGTAAGGCCAAGAAGTAAACAGAGTGAGAAACATATCTCCCCTCTATCACTGCTAAACTAGGTTGTAGGGCACGGCTTAGCTTTGAAACATTAGGATTTGTTTCCATATCAAACCCCAGGATAGAATTAGCCCATCCAACCATAGGATATGCTGGAGAATTGTAGCAATTCCCCAGAGGCTTCTCTCCTTATACAATGTAATTGGTTTGTTAACAAGTTTAAGCATTTATTGTGCTCAAGACACAAAATACATTTTATTGTCCCAATCCCTCTCATAATTTTACTGCATGAAGAAAATCTTCCCCAGTCTTTGGATCACTATTTCTAGCTATAATTTCTAGCTGTACTTTAGCATAGCAGATATGCCTGTAATTACTTTAAAGTCACGAAATGTCAATTTTATAAATAGAATGCCCAGCTCAAAAATACTGATACAAACTCTGAACTTTCTTGGTTTAATTTAAATATTCTCCCTTCTCCCGGGTGAGCATACTTTCAGAGAATAGGGCATTTGGCTCTCTCTCTGCTGATTTTCTGTTTTCTTCATTGCTGCTCTTTGTCTATGTGTGTGCATGTGTGTGTGTATGTATGTATGCATGTGCACTTGCGTGTGTGTTTGTGGGTATATGAGAGAGAAGGACACGGAGAAAGTTTTCCCTACTTTCTAACATCCATTATTATTTCCACTTGTCTTACATACCCACACCAGCATTCCTGACATAGGATTCTATTGAAGTCACTTAAATTAGAGCTGGCCAACCTCATAAAAACACACTTGTTTCCACATTAGAAATAGCTTATTTGTTCCAATTGCACAATTCCATCATGGGATGCAAAATACATTACCTTAAGTAATGTTAAGACTTAGGCTCTTCTTTGAGTTGCGATAGACAAAACAGAAAGTGGTGCAAGTCACTGTTTTTCAAAACCTGTATTTCACAAGTTAGTTGGCATTTACGTCTGGTGCATTCTATCAAATAGATGTGGCTGATAGTAGAGATGAATGACGCTGTGGGCTGCTCCTGGACCATGAGATGTGTAGCTGTCTTTCCTAGGTGGAGTGAGACCAGGGTCTAGCAAGGGCTCAGCATTCCTACAGTCCCTTTCTTGCTTTGTTCTGGGAATCTAGGGCTTGCTACCTACTTTCCATCTCTCTCATTTTCAATTGCCAAGGGTGTAATAATTTCCAACTGGTTTATTTTCTTTTACTGGATCCCCATATTGAAAGCTAGAATTCACATTTTATTGATTCAACTATTTTCTCTGGTTTCAGAGGACTCATTACAATGCAGACTTTCATGGAAATTTAACCCACAGTGCAGATAAACCATCTTTAAGGCTATAGTTCAAAATGAGTTAAGCTATAAGATTTGGCTGATCCTTACTTTCCCAGTGTGTGATAACTATGGTAACATTATTTGGAATGTTTCTTATCCTATACAGTAAATAATATAGCATGTTATTATTTTATTTTTATTTTTTGTAAATGTTCAATTCATTGCCATTGTCAATTTTTATACTAGGCTATTAGTAGTTTTAAAAGTAATTTGGAAAAATTCTCTGGAATGTCTATATCTGTGGTTCCCGACCCCCAGCCGGAGACTGATACTGGTCAGTGGAAAAAATGCCTTCCATGAAACTTAGGAACGAGGGCAGTGCGCACAGAAGGTAGAGAGCGATGGGTGAGTGAGCAAAGCTTTATGTGTATTTACAGCTGCTCCCCATTCCCCATCGCTGGCTGCATCTGCATCGCCTGAGCTCTGCCTCCTACCCCGCCACAACCCCCAACCCCATGGAAAAATTGTCTTCCGTGAAACTAGTCCCTCGTGCCAAAAATGTTGGGGACCTCTGCATAACTCAGTTTTTTTAAGGAATAGTGTAAATTATTTTTCTCAATTAGTTATCTGTCTTTAAGATGTATTTGAATGATATACTTTATTAGCCAATATTTCTCTCAATTCTTCCAGGCTATGATCATGCATTATTTTCTTTCAGATTAACTTTATAATCAGTATATAAGAACTAATAAACAACTTAGCATTTATATGTATGTGAATAAGCATCATAAATATATATGTTAATATGTATTTTCTTAATGTTTAGTTATTTGTATTTTCCTGAAGTTGGTCCCTGTTGAGTATTGTGATTTAATAATTAACAACTGCATTGCTGGATTGTGTTTGTTGCCTTCAGTTTAGGATTGTTGCATCTATTTTGTAAATAATGTAGGACTATAATTTTATTTCTTTTTTCCTATCACTGTCAAATTTTGAAATTTGTTTAATAACAGCGGTATAAACTGGATTAAAGGAAATTTTCTTCTTTCATTCTGGCTGGAAAAAATTAAATCATATGTGATATTAATTGCCAATAATTTTCAGGTGTGCAAGTAGAACATTTTATTGTTCATCTAAGGAATATCAATAAAGCTTGAAATGTATCATGCACAATTAGGTTAAAGCAAACAATACAATTAAATAGTCTTACTGCACATTAAATACTACAAGAACATTTCAATGAGAATATTAATATATATGTTTACTAGATAAAAGAAACCTGACCAACATAAATATACGCTGAGGCTCTATGATAATAAATATAAGGATGTTTAATATATTATGCAGTATTTAGTATGTGATTTTTTTACTAAGCATCAGTGAATAGATGATGCATTTATATATCTTCTGGGTAGTTTCTTAGGGGGTATAAAACATACTTTCAAGTGAGTTTATCCATATTAGAGAAAAAGTGTGAATGTTTTTACTATTTCCTAATAATGAAAAGCTTCACTTTTACTACCTTAAAATCATATGCTGCTTTTTCAAGGCATAAAACTTAGTTAGAGATTTCTGAGTTACAAATAGATGAACATCATAAATCAGAAGTTCTTACCTAGATTTCTCTCATAATGGGTTTTCTGATTTCTATAAGTGAAAGAAAATAGACTTTTTTTCTTTTTCTTTTTTTGAGACAGAGTCTCACTCTGTTGCCCAGGCTGGAGTGCCGTGGCGTCAGCCTAGCTCACAGCAACCTCAAACTCCTGGGCTCAAGCAATCCTTCTGCCTCAGCCTCCCAAGTAGCTGAGACTACAGGCATGCACCACCATGCTCGGCTAATTTTTTCGATATATTTTTAGTTGGCCAATTAATTTGAAAGAAAATAGACTTTAAACAGTTACGCAATGGTTTTCTCACGTTGTGTAAATCAGATCAAGTAATTGATAGCATAGCCACACTATGTCTCCAAGTTTGGCACAAGTGTAGCATACAATATATCATCAAAAAACGTAAATAATTCTAAAATTAATCAGTTGCCTACTGTACACTAGTTTTGTGCAAAATCTAGCAAGGAAACTAAAGTTAGAAAGTCCCAATTGTTTCCACAAATGGTACAAAATTTAGTAGCGAGGATGAGAAAAACAGACAACTATTATGAAAGATAGAATACAATGAATATTACAAGGGAGATACAGACAATATGCCACGGATATTTACAGAAGAAAGAAAGTATAGAAATTTATAAGTTGAAAATAAAAAAACAGAGAAGTTTAAATGAAATTATAAGGTCAAAATGTGAGTTGCAAAAATATTAAATGTCAAAATAACCATAGAGAATATAGTTAAAATGAAGAAATATGAGGTTTACATATATTAAAACTCAGTAATGAAGAAATAACTAAATGGTTAAGTAATTCAATAAACATATGTTGAGCTGCTGGGTTTAAAATGATAAATAAGATTAACACAGCTACTGGCTTCTAATCACTCACTTTAGTGGAAGAAAGAAATAAACAACTGTTTATAATAAATTTGATAATTTAAAAAGGAACAATATAAATATAAATCCAGTTAACTCAGATTTTGTGAATCAGCCAAGGTTTGCTGGAAAAAATGTAGATTAAATATTGGCCCCTAAAAATGAGTACGAATTATCCAGTTGATGTGAGGGCTGGTACAATGTTAACATATTTCCATGCAAGCATGACCGTTTATCTGTAAAGGAACTATGTAACTATGTTATAAATATTTGTGCAACTAGTTTTTAATTCCTTCACTTAAAATTAGTAACAATTCTGTGCATCTCTTTACAACATGCCTGCCTAGCATCACGAATGCTATCATGTTTATTCTCTGTTTTTTTGACCCCATTTTTTACTTTATGACTTAAAAAAGTAATTTTGACTTTCTTATGGAAAGGGTAATGATAGTAATGAAGCTTTAAGTTGTTCTAGTCTCCCTATCTCTTAAGAAAGACAAGCAAGGCAACCAGGAGAGCCAAATACATAAATATTATATGTTAACATGGTTAAAAAATAAAGAATTTCCATAAATGACAAAATGTGCAGAGAAGGTAAAACCACATAGAACTCTAGGCACCACAAAAAAACAAAACAAAAACAAGAAAAATACCCCAGGCTACCAGCAGTGCACGGGTGGCAAAATGTAAAGAAAGAGGAACTTCAGCCATCCAAAGAACACAGGAACACAGGAGTTGCCAATGGATACTCACTTGAAAATTGAGAGGACTTGTTATCAACAAGTAACTATAGTAACAACCAGTGTAAGAGGAAGAGGCCTCTGCAAGCTTCAGGGTTTTTTTTTAACAGCTTTATTTAAATATAATTTACATCCCATAAAAGTTAACTGTCTTAAGTATACAATTTAATTTTTAGTAAAAATACAGGGTTATATAACCATCACAACAACCCAATTATAAATTATTTTCACCATTCCAAAACATCCCTTGTTTCTTTCCTAGTCACTCCACATTCCAAACCCTAGTCCCGGGGAAACTTCTGTCTTTTTATGGACATTTCATATAAATTAATTCATAAAATATATGAGGGTTTTTTGTGCCTGGATTATTTTTCACAGTATAATGTTGTTGAGGATCATCCATGTGGCGAACATCAGTGCTTTGCTCCTTTTCATTGCTGACTGTATTTCCACTGTATGGAATAGCACATCTTGATATTCACTCACTGGTTGATAGACATTTGGTTGTTTTCAGTTTGGGGCGTATTATGGACTGTACTGGTATAAACGTCACATAAAAGTCTTTGTGTGGGCCTGTGTTTTCATTTCAGTCCTATGAGCGGTATTGCTTAATTGTGTGTTAAATTTATATTTAAATTTTTAAGAAAGTGCCAAGTTGTATTATAAAGGCACTATACCATTTTACTTTCCCTCTTACAATGTGTGTTGCCAGTTTTCCACATTCTCACCAACAGGTATTGGTGTCTGGGTTTTTTATTAGAACCGTTCTAGTGGGTGTGATGTGGTATGTCATTGTTTCAATTTGCATTCTCCTAATTATGATGTTGAACATCTTTTCCTGTGCTGATTGAACAATTCAAGTTTCTTTAATGAAATGTCTATTTAAAACTTCTGCCCATTTTTGAAGTAGATCATTCGATTTTTGGTTACTGAGTTATAAGTTTACCTTATAAATTTTGAATATAAGTCCTTTATCAGATATAGGATTTGCAAGTATATTTCTCCCAGGCTGCATCTTGTCTTTATATTTTCTTAAAGATGTTCTTTGAAGTACAAATGTTTTTAATTTTGACTAAGTCCAATATAACAAATTTTTCTTTTGTGGATGGTGCTTTTTGTATAGTGTCTAAGAAATATTTTCTAATCCACTTATTATTTTTTACACATTTAGCTCTTTTACTTAGGTCTCAGATCTATTTTAAGTTTATTTTTGAGTATGATTTACAGAACAGTTTAAACTTATCTTTTTATATGTGAATATTCAATTGTCCCACCATAGATTATTGAAAAAACTATCATTTTCCCCTTAAATTAGTTGCTTTTGATCTTGTTTTGAAAATTAATTGACCATAAATTTAAGAGTTTATTTCTGTACTCTCTATTCTTTTCCATTTATCTATTTCCATTTATCTTTTATCAGCACCACACTCTATTGATTACTGTAGCTCTGTAATTGAGTTTGAATTGGGGAGTGTAAGCCCTCACATTTTGTTCTTTTTAAAGATTGTTTTGGCTATTTTGGGGTCTTTGCCTTTTCATATGAATTTTAGGATTAACTTCTCAATTTCTAAAGGAAAAAAAAAAGCCTACTGGGGTTTGGATAGGGTTTACACTGGATGTGTAGATCATTTTGGGAAGAAATACACTCTTAATTATATGGAATCTTACAATCCATGAATGTGGAACGTCTCTTCATCTATTTAGCTATTTTCGTTCCTCTGAACAATGTTTTACAGTTTTCATTTTCAGGTCTTGGAATTTGATAATTTTCCTCTTTTTTATGCTAATATATATGAAATTGCTTATTAATTTCATTTTAAGATTGTTAATTGTTAATATATATAAATATAATTTACTTTTTTATTGATTTCTTTATCCTGCAACCTTGGTAAATATATTTATTTTTATTGTAGCATAGTGTAATACTATAAAATGGAACTTCTCTTTTTATTTTTTTATTTTAAAAAATAAATTTTATTGTGTATATTTAAGGTATACAAAAGTAGTTATGGGATATATACACATAGTAAAATGTTTACTATAGTGAAGCAAATTAACATATCTACCATTTCACATAAATATCCATTTCTGTGGTAAGATCAGATAAAATCCATTCATTTAGTGGAAATTTCTAATACAGAACAATTTTATTAACCCATGTTGTGAATGAGATTTCTAAACTTGTTCATCCTACATATCTACTACTTTTTATCCTCTGACCTACATCTCCCCTATTCTTTCCCTACACCCCTCTGCCCTTGGTTACCATTGTTTTATTCTCTATCTCTCTATATTTTATTTTATTTTTTTGAGACAGACTCTGTTACCCATTTTAGAGTGCAGTGGCATCATAATAGCTCACTGCAGCCTTGAACTCCTGGACTCAAGTGATCCTCTTGCTTCAGCCTCCCAAGTAGCTGGGATTATAGGCGTGTGCCAAAATACCCTGCCAATTTTTCTACTTTTTTCTTCAATTTTTTTTTTTTTTTTTTGAGATGAGATCTCACTCTTGCTCAAGCTGGTCTCTAACTCCTGGCCTCATGTGATCCTCTTGCCTCCCAAAGTGCTATGATTACATGATGGGATTAAGACCACTGGGATTTAGGGATGCTATGTCTGAGGCTGTGAGAGGATAGCAGGTGAAGGAATTGCTGAGCAGAAGCCTGAAATAAGGGCACATGTTAACTGCCTAGTTGGGGGACATATATCAGCAATCTGGGAGTACAGCAAAGCATGCTCCAACCTGAGAGCCAAAGGGGTCTCATGCATGAAAAGCTGTGGGAGGCCTGACATGAAAACTTCTCACGGCTGTAGAGGTAGATTGCAACATGTCAGCCCGGGAGAAGGGTCTAAAGGCTTCCATAGTGTTTGAACACTGGGCCAAGTTCCTTCTCTCCCTTTCTCTCAACAATGCCTCAGTTAATGTAAAACCAGTCTCCCAGTGGAAAGCATGTAGTTTCTTTGTTCCTTGATCAAATGGCTCGCAGCTACCAAAGTTAAAGATTGATATCTACATACATAGCTTGAGCTTGGGATAAAATCAGTGTACCTTGATCAAAAGGGTTGTACCTACTGAAGAATTATGTGGTTTTCCAGTTCTAGAAAGGAGAAGGAAATTAGCTAGGACACTTTGTGATTTTGGGGGGAGCCCCGAAACC
>CAUYMX010053970.1:0-15363 GCA_963573855.1 Lepilemur septentrionalis | reverse complement strand
CTCACAGCAACCTCAAACTCCTGGGCTCAAGCGATCCTTCTGCCTCAGCCTCCCGAGTAGCTGGGACTACAGGCATGCGCCACCATGCCCGGCTAATTTTTTCTATATATTTTAGTTGTCCAATTAATTTCTTTCTATTTTTAGTAGAGACGGGGTCTCACTCTTCCTCAGGCTGGTTTTGAACTCCTGACCTTGAGCAATCCGCCCGCCTAGGCCTCCCAGAGTGCTAGGATTACAGGCGTGAGCCACAGCGCCCGGCCTCAAGGTCAGGTTTTATGTGAAAACATGTTGGCTTGGAGGTTGCCATCCGAGCGCTCCCATTTCCTGGGGTCCTGTCTAAGCCCACCCTGTCACCCAGGTGATCCAGAGGGACCTGGTAACAGCTGGGCACAGTGGCCCAGTCGGGACCCTAACCCGAGTCCCTGAGCCACGTCCTGCCGCTGCCCGGCCCTGCCAGGACGACAGTGAGCTGCAGAGAGTTAGTTCTCTGCACCCGTTTTCCTTCAGCCCGGTGTCAGCTCACCTGCCTCTCGTTGTGTTTGCCGTGGATCTCCACGAAGTCCTCCTGCACCTTCACGGTCAGGTCCTCCGGGGAGAAGTGCTTCACGTCGAGGAAGATGACAAACTTGTCCCGGTCGGATCGGACCTGAAACCAAACGCCTTGTGTAGAGCTGCCCACAGGGCATGGCCCCAGGAGGGAGCGGTCTCCCGCCAGCCTTTTCCTGCTGTGTGGGCGAGTCCCGGGGCCTGTCACCTGGGTGGGGGCCCGCCTGACCCGTCCCCACACTCCCGGACTCAGCAGAGGCTCAGCTGCCCGCTGGTTGGTGGTGGGGTGGCTGGTTTGGGTATGACCAGGTGGCCGGCTGCAGATAGCGCGGCTGGTAATGGGTTGGCCGGCTGGTTACAGTTGGGGGCTGGTTATGGGTTAACTGTCGGCCGGCTGGGTGAACTCAGCCTTGGACTAAGGTCACTGCCCTTAGCACTGCTGTGCCCACAGTGGCCCAGGAGCCTGTCTTTCATCTTTTCTGTCCTGCAGCCTGCATGGCGCTGAGCAGCTGCTGCCCACAGAGACCTGTCACCCCCGCCCACGTCACTGGCTTGGTTTGCTCCCTGCTGGATGTCCCTGCACCAGCTCTGGGGGTCTCCTGCTCTTCAGGTGGTGGGTGAGACTTGCACCTCCAGAACTGTGGCCCTGCACCGACCACCCGAGGCTCGGGAGGGGAGGCAGAGACGTCGCTGCCTCTCCTTTGGCCTTGGCAGGGCCACCTGGGTGACCTTTGAAGAGCCACCGTGTCTGCGACCGCAGTGGGACGGCCGTCCTCTCTGGATCTCAGGGCAGCGGTCCCCACCCGCACCCGGGCTTCCTGGACTCGGGAGGGAATGTGCAGAGAACAGCCAGACCCAGAGAGCTCCAGGTGGCCGTCACACTTGCCTTGCCGGGGTTGCTCTTGGGGTTTCCAGCATGTGGCTGGTGCATTACAAACCACATACGGGTCATGAGCTGACGGAGGAAAAGACAAGGGTGGGCTCGGGCTGACTCCTCCCGACCCCCACCCCGGTGTGCGGGAGGCTGTGCCCCGTGGCCATGTGGCCGCACAGCCGGTGCCCGGGCTCCCATCAGCCTCTGCACGGTGGTGGCGGGGGCGGGGGGGAGGAAGGCAGGAAAGTGGCTCTGTGGCTGTGGCTACCTGCTCCACGGAGCAAGGCAAGAGCCAGGGCAGCCAGGTGCCCCCCTCAGCTGTCCCTAACTCTCCCCCCTCTGCCCAGCAAGGAGAGGCCGGTGGGGGCCGCGCCTTACCTCGGAGACGCCGGAGTCCAGCACGGTGCGGAAGAGGGACTGGCGGTAGTAGGGGCTGATGGTGGACGACAGGAAGGGCAGCAGGTCGTACTCAAAGAGGCCCTCACCGAAGAACTGGTCAAACAGCCGGCTGGGGTAGAAGGGGCCCAGCGGGCGCTTGAACCAGGGGTGCTGGATGGTGACGTCCATGTTCAGCGTCGGCACCGCAGGGACCCGGAGGCTGCAGGGGAGTCAGGCAGGGGCCTCTGGGCAGCGCAGTGGGGAGCCAGGCCCGAACCCTGCCTATATACGCCGCCGGCAGAATGGAGGCATTAAGGGATTTCTCTGGAAAGGCATGAGCTCATGGGGAAGGCTGCCCCGTCAGCAGAAACGCGCTGGGCCGGGCGCTGCGCTGAGGGCCGCAGGGCCTGGGCTCAGCTCAGAGCCGCCAGGAGGGCAGATGTCCCCAAGGAGGAGTTCTGTGCCCCACACTGGTCCTGGGGGGCGGCGGAGCTTCTTGCCTCTCAGGTGCTGGACGTGCCGCAGACGGCGCCAGTTCCTTGCACACCTTGTCCTGTGTGGTCCTCACGGCCGCCCTGGGAGGGGCTCATACCCGTCTCACATGTGAGGAAACCGAGGCACAGAGGTCAGACACGTCGTCCCCAAATCTCACGGCTCCTAAGTGAGAGCGCACTGTTTCTCCAAACCAGGCCCCCTCTGCCCCCGCTCACTGGTTGCAGCAACCCTGCGCACTCACTGAATTCCCAGGGAGGACGGAAAAGACGGAGAACACACGGAAAGGTGCTCGTCCTCCAGGGTCTGTGTGTCCCCGACAGGCCGGGAGACTGGCTTCCTTGACGCACACGGGACCCCCAGTCGTGGGCTTTCCTCTGTGTGGCTCCCCTCAGGCCTCCCCGGGGTGAACCCCCAATATGGCGCTTAGCCGGCCGCAACGTGTGCATCCGTCCACGTGGTCTTGTTAATGGCAGGCCTGGCAGTGACCTTGCCCCGGATCTGCGGCCCTCGTCCAGTACTGCCAAGTATCGGGGCAGCCCCAGTTTAAAGGCTTTTGATATTTTTAGGTAAACTGACTTTGGGGAGCATCACACCTCCCACCGCAGCACAGGGAGAGCGCACGGTGCAGACCGCGAGAGACCCCGCTCCTCCCCTGCCTGCCCCCGTCCTGCCTCCCCCCATCCTGCCTCGGCTTCTAGCTTTGTCCAGTTCTCGTCTGCGAGGAACACACGCCCCGGAGCACCCGGGGTCCCTGCAAGAGGACCCGCGGTCATGAGAGGACAGACCCCCTGTGCATGAGGAGGGCTGACCCTGACCCATCCCAGGCGCACTCGCTGTGGAGTGGGGTGCGGAGCCCTCCCCACGCAGCTCCTGCGGAGCCGGCGGTGCTCGGTGCCAACCCTTCCCGCACTGGGACCTCAGCTGTACACACAGCACTGTCCAGGCGGGAAAGGGCCCCGAAAGGTCTTGAAATGACAACCTCCGCCCTGCAGACTTGCCATACCGAGAAGGACGCCCAGGTGTCAGGCAACGCGTGGCAGACCAGGGTGCAGACGACAAGCACTGGGGGTGACGCCCAGGCCCGCCACCCTGTGGCTCCTCAGAGTCGCCCTCTGGGCAGCTCCCAGCAGCATCTGACTTTGCAGACCAGCAAGGTGGGCTAGAAAAGTCCAGCTGCGTGCCCAGGTCACTGGGCCTGGAAGACGGGGAGGGGACTCCAGGCCGTCTGTCCGGGCGGAGTCGACATTGGGCTGTGGCAGGGGCTGGCAGAGCAGTGCCGGCCACCTACTCCTGGGCCACAGGGAAGGCATGTCCCGTGTTGAGGGTCCAGCCAGCCAGGCACGTGGTCTGTGCCGGGCAGAGTCTTGCTGGAACTCCAGTTGTGTTCATCCTCTCTTTATTTAAAATTTTGATATTTTGTTCACCACGGATTTTTTGCATTCATTTTTACTTTTTTAAACATTGCCATTAAAATATGATTTCTCTCAATGGCTGTGGGTTTTGGCGCCCCCTCACATTTGGCATGGAGGGGACAGCCTTACTGTCCTCCCTGCACCTGGTCCTGTCCAGGGTCAGTCAGACAGGCAGGGGCTGCGGATGGAGGCAGGGTGGCGCTTGAGGTTGGGGAGGGTGGCTGGGGGGAGGGGATCCTTCAGACACAGGGGATGGGTACCCCAGCGCTCACACCCCTGTGTCCCTGGGATGGGATGGGAATCCCACGGGAACCCCACGGGCTGTGGGACACCGAGGCACCTGCCGCAGGGCTGTCCAGGCCCACAGGGGTGGCCTGCAGGGCACACCGGAGCCATAAAGGCCTGGCGGGCAGCTCCGGGGCCATTTCCATCCTGAGTTTAGGGTGCTGCGTTAGTGTCTTGTTGCTGCTGTACAAATCACACCTTTGGTGGCTTAAAACACAAATATATTGTCTCAAAGTTCTGGAGGCCAGAAATCTGAACCATGTCTCACTAAATGAAAATCAGGGGCTGGCCAGGCTGGTTCCTCTTGGCGGCCCAGGGAAGGGTCCGATTCCTGCCTCTGGGCAGCAGTGGTGGTGTCTCCCCCATTGCGTCCCTCTGCGGTCACGCTCCTGCCCTCTTACAAGGACCCTTGTGTGCACACTGGGCCCACCTGCAGGAGCTGGGATCAGCTCGAGGCTGGCTGTCCTCATGCAGGAACCTGAACTCCCCTGTTCTGCAGGTGACACATTCCCAGGTTACATGTCAGGAAAAGCCACCCAGGCCCCTTCCCGGCCGTGCCCCCACAGCTCACAGAAGGGCCAGCGATAATGGTCAACCCAGCTCACGCCACTCCACCCTGCGACCTAATTCAACCTGGAGCGAGGTTCGTTGACTGAGCCCTTCCTGTCCTACCTCCCCGTCCGCCAACCTCTCCCAGTGCCAAGGCGACACGAGGGACATATTCACTCATCGGCTGGCTGGCCAAGTCCCATGTACACGACACACACGGGTGTAAGCAAAATCCCTGCCTTTGTGGGGCTGATGTTCTAGCGGGTAAACAGCAAGGGGTAAATGTGTGCTGGAGGAGGCGCAGCGAGACCCCCGCAGAGGGCAAGGCAGGAACAGGGAAGCGCTGAGGTCCCGCCCGCGGCACATGCCTGTCCCACCTCGGCAGAGCCCGCCCCACCCACCGGGGCTTTGGGGAACGGGCACCTGTTGCTCGGGCTGGGCTCCCGCCAGGAGTCACATTGCAGAGGCCCGCGGCCGTGGGCGCGAGGAGCCGGGCCGCTGCGCCGTGGGCCGCGGCATCTGTGCCAGCCAAACACAACCGGCGGAAGCCAGTGTCCTCGCCGCAACTCCCAGGCACCGTCAGCACAAATGGGCTCCCCTTTTGTGGGCCACGTTCTAGCAATTGCTGCATCAATAATAACACGGCTGATGCTCAAGGGAGTGGTGTTCTAGAAAGCTCCTGCAGGCACCGGCTGAGCAACTACCGTGAACACAGAACTGTGTTCCTGGGGGTCACAGGGTTGGGTACCCAACGGCCTCTCATCACAGCATCCTCACCAGCGACCGACATGGAGCCTCATGTTCCGTGTTTCTGTCTAGAGACGCCTGGTTAATACGCTGTTGATTTACCAACACTGAGCCCGCAGCCCCTGGCGCTGTGACGCGGCCTGAACAGAGCTCTCCCGGTGCTCGCGCTTCCTCCGGAAGACCCGCCACGGCCTCTCGTGCTCCGGACACCCAACGGCACCTCCACCCTCTGTCTAGCGGCATCTGAAATGCCAAAATCACCAACCAAACACACAAAAGACACCCCAAAAAATGACACTACATAGACCACAAAAAGGACAGTTGTTTGTGGCACGAGAGCTGAGACAAGAAGTCAGAGCACTGCCTCGTGCCCTCGGCGGGGAACGTGTGTGGCACGGGACAAACTTTTCGGCACTGCGCACGTGTCTGTGAATGGCCGTGCACATTCTGCAAATGTTGATTTCAGGGTTACAAGTAAATCTGACCGGGCAGGGACTGCGTGCTGAGCTGTGTCTCCCAAAATTCGTTCGAGGAAGCCCTAGCCCCCAGCGCCTCAGATGTGACTGTGTTTGAAGAGGTCTCCAAAGAGATAATTAAGGTGAAATGAGGTCACAGGGTGGGCCCCCATCCAACGTGACTGGTGCCCTTACAGGAAGAGGAGATTTGGACACGCCAAGGGACACCAGGGAAGGACACGCAGAGGGGGTGAGGACGCCGCAGGGAGAGGCCCGTCCACGAGCCGCGCAGACAGGCTCAGAGGAACCAGCCCTGCCAACACTGATCCCGCACGTCCAGCCCGCGGGACGGGGAGGCAATGAACGCCTGTTGCTGGGGCCGCGGCGCCTGCAGTGAGTGGTCACAGCAGCCCGAGCGGAGGCGAATTCACACCTCTGGGGCACATGAGTGACGAGGAGTGACTGCGTCTACGTAACCTTCAAATAAGCGCAATTCCGTTTCTCACCCTTCTCACTTACCACGCGGAAATCGTGCGGAGCTCCCGGTACGTAGTCGCTCCCGACTCCGGGGACGCGACCATGTGCGTCTGTGCGGGGGCAGGTTTGGAGGTCGGGACGGGCAGGCTCGCGGGGGTGGGGAGGGAGGTTCTCGTCTGCAGCCCCGGGGCTGGGGGTTCCAGGGCCTGATGCATTTCTGTGCCTAAACAGGACCGTTCCCATATACCTCATGGAGAAACAGACTGGACTTATTTCGATTCTGTCATCCTATGTGACCTCTTGGTGCTTTAATTTTTTGTTTAAAATTTAAAGCTGCGAAACCAAGTGCAAGCTGAGGGGTAGCATTTGGGCGCAAAGGTGCGCTCAGGCGCGAAGTCAGTCACTGAATTAGAATAACGACTTTGTAATTGAAATGTATCTTTCTTTCTGTGAATTGCTTTAAAGAACAATCAGGAAAACCGTGACTGTCTGTGATCATTACATGATTATACTGACAACAATTTTGTTTATGGAGGATGGAGCGTTCAAAAATGTGATCTGCTCTGGGTGTCATGTGTGATAGGTCCACCCCCAGCCCAGGGGTCCTCAAGCTCTGTACCGGCATCCCAGCAGCTTCTCGCAGCCCTGCAAGAGTGCACTGAGCCCCGAGGTTGCTCGGGCAGATCCGGAGCCCCTGGGCTCTGACCTCAGCCCTGCCTGAGCCCAAGGCTGCAACCCACCCAACTGCTAGCAGCTCTGGCGCCCCGGGGTGGAGACGGTGCAGGAGCCAAGCTCCAGGATGTCAGATGGGTGGGAGCCATTCTTCCTGGGCCTCCGCCACCTCCCGGTGGTGCAGGGCCGCTTGGGACCAGCCCCGGCCCCGCCTGCAGCAGCACAGCCCCTCCCCCAGCCCTGGCACTGAGGCCACCAAACTGGTCTGGTTCTTGTCAGGGAAGGGCGCCCACGTGAGAGAAGGGCCAACAGAGAGATCCCCCAGTTGGCCCAAGGCCACCTCCAGGTGGACGTCAGGAGCCTGACACAGAAGCCCAGGGATGTGTCTGACTCCCGGGCCAGGTCTGGGCAGGGCAACAGCAGGGACTGCCCTGCAGCCTCCCACCTGGGGGACAGGGAGGAAGCCGCCAGCCCAGGCACCACGGGTTGCCAAGTGAGGGGCCCAGGCAGCCACTGGGGCCTGTGTGAACACGGTGACCCTTGGCATGGGTGGCCACTCTTCACTGGACACCCCTTGCCCTTTTCTCAGCTCCTAACTCTGGCCTCCTGCAGAGTCACAGCCTGTGCCCTGGACCGAGAGTCTGGGGAGAATGTGACCAGCCCCAAGGGCAGCCCTGCCAGCGTGGACCCACCTTGGGTTGAAGGTGGCTCTGGCAGGGGAGCTGCAAAGCCAGCAGCCTCCTGGGAAGGCCAAGGGTGGGCAGCTACTGTGGAGGCCACAAGGTGACCCAGGTGCTACCCAGGGAGCCTGCGCCTGCCCTGGGTCTTGGTGACCCTGGGGTGATCTGTCCACCCCGAGTGCAGCGACGGCAGCCCCGGGTAGACCTCAATCCCCAGCCCACCCGGGGAAGGGGCCACTCCTGTTAGGGCCACACTGGGACATGGTCATTCCTGACCGAGGGGGACAGGGCAGACCTCGAGTGTGGGCTGCACATGGGAATCTTGGGGGTGCGCAACGGGGAGAGGCCGGAAGGACCCAGCAGGGCGGAGGCGTGGTGTGAGGGCAGGACCCAGCCTGGGCTTGGCAGTGTGCATGCGTGTGTGTGTGTGTGTGTGTGTGTGTGTGTGATGTGTGGTATTCTTTGTTTTTACGTGGTGTGGTGTGTGTGGGGGTGGTGTGCGATGTGTGTGTGTGTGTCGGGGGAGCATCAGCCACATCTCTGGGATCGTCTTTCCCTGATGTCTCTAAAGCGGGGCCTGTCCAGACCCTGTGGCGGAAATGGGGAAATGGGGCCTCAGCGGCTGCTCCTCTGCCGTCCCCTCTGTCCCCTCGGCATTGTCTCCCACCAGCCTAATCCTGCTCTCAGCGATTTGCGATGTGCCTCGCCAGCACGGCCCGCGCCAGCCCGGCTCACAAAGGCCGCGGCTGCCCCAGCCCAGCAGTCTGGGTGCACAAAGCCGGCGCTGGATTTTCCACTCCAGGGCACAGGGCGCGCACAAATCCGCCTGTGCAGGCAGATGGGCATTGTGGCGGCTCAGCAGGGAATGCGCTGGGGCTAAGCCCTGGCTGTCCCGGGGTCAGCAGGTCAGGCGGGACGGTCCGTCAGAGCCTGCCCCTCCCAGCAGCAGGAGAGCGTCTGCCCCAGCGCCTGCCGGTGTCGGCCACGGCGCCCTCCATGCGCCTGGAGGTGCCAGGTTAAGTTGGGAGAGGATCCTCTTTTCGGGGTTTGGAGACGATTCTGCCCCACAACACACATTGGAAGCTCACGACCTGCCCAACCTGTGGGGTCCTGGACGTGGCAACACCACGGGCCACACCGCCCGCCTCCCGCCGCGGTAGCAAAGTGCCATTTCATTCAGTTTATCTTTATGACAAAAATTTCTACACATTCAAAAAAGCAGAGAGAAGGGTACAATGAACCCCAATATGCTCATCAGCCAGATCCAACAATTATGAAGATTCTGCCCCATTTCCTGTTTCTCTTTGTTTCTTCTTTCCTGAACTTCAAAGCAGAGCCCAGACCCCGGCACTGCACCCCGCGTCCTGCAGGTGCTTCTCTCACACGTACGACATTTCTTGACGTCAGCACGAATTCCATTTGCAGCGACAGGATGGACAACGGTTTCCTAGCATCATCTAAAACCCAGGCCCTCGCCCAGTATTCCTACTTGTCTCAAATACGTCCTTTTACAGTTGATTTGTTAGAATCATGACCCAAAAGAACCCGGTCGCAGCTCTGGGTGTTTTGCAGATATGCAGTTTCTAGACGTTTCTCTGCATTATTGAAAAGGTCATGGGTGCTTTTCCCTTTTGCTCCGTTAAAAAATAGTGGACTATATGCCCTAGTTGTCCAATTCCAAGAACACGGAGCCTGGGGCAGAGCCGGTGTTAGGACTTTATTGGGAGGTGGGACCAGAAGCCAGGAGGGCAGGGTGGGGGAGGGGACGCTCTGCGGAGCTGGTCACGGCAGCTGCTCCAGCCAGGGCGCCTCACACAGCGATGCAGCAGCTGCCGCCCTCCTTCTGTAGGCCAGATCTGCCCCAAAGACGATGCCCCGCCACCTTTCTGACGTGTCCTTCAGGGACCCTCTGGGTAGCTGCTCGGAGGAGGAGCCCTGGGGATGAAGGCAGGTGAGCTCCTGGGGCGTGAGGTGGACGTGGGTCCAGTTGCTGAGTTATGCTTAGGATTCTGTGTGAATCCTGCTCTGAGCTCTACAGGCTCTGAGCTCGACGGGCCTGTCACTCTTCTTTCCCATACGGTCCTTACCTGGTTTGATACCAAGGTCATGACTGCCTCAAAAAAGGGGGGGCAGCCGGGCGCGGCGGCTCACACCTGTAATCCTAGCACTCTGGGAGGCTGAGGCAGGAGGATTGTTTGAGCTCAGGAGTTAGAGACCAGCCTGGGCAAGAGTTAGACCCCGTCTCTACCAAAAATTAAAAAAAAAAAAAATTAGCTGGGCATGGTGGCGCATGCCTGTTAGTCCCAGCTACTCGGGAGGCTGAGGCAGGAGGATCACTTGAGCCCAGGAGTTTGAGGTTGCTGTGCGCTAGGCTGACGCCACGGCACTCTAGCCCGGACAACAGAGGGAGACTCTGTCTCAAAAAAAAAAAAAAAAAAAATGGGGGCAAGAGTGTGGTTTCTGTTTTTCTTGTCTTTGGAAGAGCATCTATGAAATTGAAACTATTCTTACATGTTGGTAAAACTCATCTGTAAACATCTGGGCCTGTTGTTTTCTATTTGGGGACATTTTTTTCCACTAATTCTTTTTTTTTTAAATGGCTATAGGACCTCTAATTTTCTATTTTTTTTCCTAAGACAATTTTGGCAAGTTGTAGTTTTCCTTTTTTTATTATTATTATTTTTAGGAAATACTACTTTCTGTGCGCACTCCAACCTGCCAGCACGCGGCGGCCGCCCGCACACGCCGGTCCCGCTGTGGTCCCCGTGAGCGCGTGGGCACGTGGTTGGGTTCTCTTCCTCGCCCCTGCTCCTGTTGTCTCACCTCCATCCGGGAGTGCTCAGGAAGGCTTATCGGTTTTATCGGATTTGTCAAGAATTTTGGCTCTGCTGAGCCGCTGTACGGTAGGCCGTTTTTAGTTCGTTCATTTCTGCTCATAGCGTCACTGTTTCCTCTCCAGTGTTTTCTGGGTTTGTTCTGATTTTGTGCTGATTTTCTGAGCTCCTAAGTGGGCACTTGGCTACGATCGGAGGGGCGTTTCCCCTCCTGCCGCAGACCCTGGCTCGACGGTGTGACGCGACGGCAGGAGCACGGGGGACTGACCACCACGTTCTAAGAGCAGAAGGAGAGCCCGGTGCAGGTGGACATGTGACTGTGCCCAAGCAGCTACCTAGCGATGGACACTTAGGGGGTCTTCGTCGGGGCTACTATAAACAACATCACCATAACCACCTCTTCACACACCTCTGTGCGCGTATTTCCACAAATCAGATTCCCAGAAGTGGAACTCTGAATCCAATGATCAAATTTCAGTGGAAATGAGAGCCACAGTTCCTGCCTAACTCGCCCCACAGATCCACAAACGTGGGTGTAAAACGATCAAGTGTAATGCTTCTGTCCTCTCCTTCCCCTCGGGGAAATTACACAAGTGAATTTCTCTAAATCGAGTGAGGTAAGCATGAAGAATCCTTCACACGCTGAAATAGATGAGATTATCTACAACTCTTTTTGTGTGTGTATCCAACATGTCCCCTCCCTATTGGAAGGAAAAAAGAAAAACAACCCGTTGGTGGCCACAGAGACGCAGCCTTCACCCTGCTCCAGCGGCTGCCCTGGTGACATGGTGCCAGGTAGGGGGGTCTTCAATCCTCCTAGGACACAGATTAGGGATATGGGAGCAAACAAGTCACTTTACCACTGTAGCCTGAGTGTCTCAGAAACCAAGGGCTGACCTCCACACTGGGGGAGCGCTGGGGGTGGCCCTGGTAGAGGGTCCCACACTGGTGTCTGCATGTCAAGGAGTCTGGACACAGAAATTCAGCTAAGCATCATCTCATTCACATTTCCATCCCCAGGGACTCACGCACAGGCCATGTTGTGCTGTTTTGTTGAGACGGGGTCTCACTGTGTTGCTCAGGCTGGTCTCCAACTCCTGGCCTCAAGCGATCTTCCCTCCTCGGCCTCCCAGAGTGCAGGGATTTTAGGCATGAGCCTCTGCACCCCGCCCAGACTGTTTCAGTAAATCCATTCGTGGGTGAACGGATTTTTTTAATTTCCTTGTTCTGAGTCTACATTCACCGCTGCCCTCCCATGAGACCCGGACAAAAAGGAAGAGAAAGTTCTGGCCAGATGGACAATGCCAGGCGGTCACTGGGTCTCCAGTCCAGGACTGTCATTCTATTTTTGCCCACCTGCCCCCCACCCTTGGGGGTTGTTTGACCAGGGCGACCAGCACTTCCACCTGGCCAGCCAGAGGCTTCTGGAACCCCACACTCACAGCCCCTTCTGTGTTTCTAACTTGGAAACCACCAGGTCCTGTCATTCCAGAATGGAATAGTCCTTTAAGTTTACATATAAAACTTTGGATTGGAGCTGGAAGGAAGCAGGAGACCCAGACCAGATTTGACCAAGGTTCATTTTTTTGTTTTTTTTTTTTGAGATAGTCTCACTCTGTTCCCCAGGCTGGAGTGTCATGGCGTCATAGTAGCTCACTGCAGCCTCAAACTCCTGGGCTCAAGCGATCCTCCTGCCTCAGCCTCCCGAGTAGCTGGGACTACAGGCATGAGCCATCACACCCAGCTAATTTTAGTTGTCTAGCTAATTTATTTCTATTTTTAGTAGAGACGGGGCCTCGCTCTTGCTCAGGCTGGTCTCGAACTCCTGAGCTTAAATGATCCACCCACCTCGGCCTCCCAGAGTGCTGGGATTGCAGGCGTGAGACACTGCGCCCAGCTTGACTCTGTCGTTTACAGAGGCTGAGAAACTTGACCTCTGCATGCTCAAGGTCGCACCCAGACTGCAGTGGAGCTGGAGCTGGACAGAGGCAGCTGGCTCCTTGTTTCATCAAATAAAAATTCGAAAAGGCTACAACAATCACACAAATGTCCACGATAAACAATGCGACAGGAGAGCGCCCAGCGAGCCCAGCTCTCGTGATTGCGTCTGCACCGCGCTAGGAGGCGCTACTGAGCTTTTGCTTTGCAACATTTATTCCCTGATTTCACCACCACCACTGTGACCGCCGTCACTCACTGATTTACCAGAAAATGCGTAAATAATTTTCTTCCTTGCTTTTATTAATCTTTCTTAAATATAGGCCTAGCTCATAGCTACTTCAACGTTCAGTGTTAGAAATGTTTGGGGTCTTTATTTAGAAGTCGTTGCTGGTTTTGTGAGCAGAATCATGCTGCAGGAGCTTAAGTCTTGCCCATATCGATCAGCGTGCGGTGAAACTGTTCTCCGAGGACTTACCGCATGCCATTACCTGTTTAAAAGAAATTACAGCAGTGACCTGCGGTAGCCGGAGCCGGGGCTGGCCTCAGGCCAGGACACCACAAAGGAGCCTCCACATCCCTACGTCGGTCTCCTCTCCAGGGCTTGCTCCTTGTCCGGTGCCGTAGCCCTCGGAAGCACCAATGTCCCCCACTCGGTCGTCCTAATAACCATCTCTGCGGTTGCGGAAGCAGAGCTGGACCGACCCTTCCCGAGGCCTGAGAGCGGGAGATGCGCGCCATCTAGTGTCCGCCGTGGCGCGGTGGTGGGAAGACAGTTCTTTCAAAGACACAGCCCAAAGAAAGCAAAAGTCTGAAATTTGCAAGCTCTGTCCGTGACCATTGCCTGATCAGTACACCCGCCACCCTCCCGCCGCTGGCAAGATTCGCCACATCTGACTCCAGCTTCTAACAGCTGCCAAACCAAAATGACTTGAAGACAAGGGTCACCAAATCACAAACGCACATCCCATTTCATGCAGCAATTCCACTTTCAGAAGCGTGCTCTACGAATACACAGCCACACGTGCACACGTGGGGAGTGACCTAGGCACAAGGCTCCTTGTCGCAGCCGTGTTTGTGTCAGCGAGACACGGACGCCATCTACGTGTGCATCCGTGGAGAGCAGCCTAGCAGATTGTGCCGCAGGAATGTTTTCCAGCCATCAAAAAAATGAGACAATTTGCACACCCATGTTCGTAACAGCACTACCCACAATAGCCAAATGGTGGGAATAACCCAAATGTCCATGGACAGACAAGTGGACAAACAAAATGTGGTCTGCACATACAACAGAATATTATCCAACCTTAAAAAGGAAGGAAATTCTCGCACAACAGAATTCTGAGTGAGATAAGCCAGACACAAAGGACAAAGAGGACATGATTCCACCTGTACGAGTTTCTTAGAGGCAAAACCAGAGAGACAGACAGGAGAACGGTGTGGGCCCGGGGCCGGGGAGGGGCCGGGGAGTCGGTGCTTAACGGTGACAGAGCTTCAGTTGTGCAAGATGAGAGAGTTCTGGAGGCGCTGATGGCTGCACAACAGTGTGCATGTGCTTAGCGCCACTGAACTGTACACTTAAAAATGACTGAAATGGTAAATTTTACGTTATGTATGTTTTATGTTCGTATGTAAGCCTTGTTCACACCCCCCCCATGGTGCCCTTACAAAGGTCCTGGGATGACATCATTCTCCATGTCGCAGCCCACCTGATCTGGCCCAGGGGCCCTCCCCAGACCCTCCAGCACCCCCACTCCTCCCACAGGGAGCTCCTCCCCCACCCCCGAGCCTCCGCTCACTCCCAAGTCCTCAGGCCTTTTCAGTGTCGGCTGTCGGCCCCACAATCACAGCCTCAGACGCCTGAGCACCTGGGCCGCTGAGACTTCCAAATGCTCCTCCATCCTGCGCATCTCTCAGCATGGTCTGAAATTAGCTCACTCTGTTTCCTGTTTCTCTCCTCCCTCCCCCGAACCTGGGCTCCCTGAGGACGGACCCGGTCTTAGTTGCCCTGGTAGCCCCAGTTCCCCAGGCAGCACCTGTTCCTAAGAGGAGCTCAAGAAACACAGTGAACGAGTAACGAAAGGGAGTGGCCACAGAGTTTCATTTCATAAAGCTCTGACCTTTACAAAACCCTGCCGCTCCTCCGCGACGGCGCCTGGTGTGTTTGTGGGGTTCCGCTTGTTTGGCTGGTTGGTTGATACTGATTTTTGGTTTTTATCCAGTATCATCAGAGACATCTGCCCTTTCACAGAGGAACATACGTTCTCCTTCCTTAGGGCTGTAAGACTGTGACACTACAGGTTGGGTGTGTGCTTATTCTCCTATAAACTTAAGATGAGAAAGAACAGACACCCTGTGCTGGCTTTATGATACAGAACAACTCTGGGCCAGGCGCGGTGGCTCACGCCTGTAATCCCAGCATTTCGGGAGGCCGAGGCGGGAGGACTGCCTGAGGCCAGGAGTTGGAGATCAGGCTAAGGAACCTAGCAGGACCCTGTCTCTACTAAAACTAGAAAAATTAGTCAGGCATCACAGCTTGCACCTGTAGTCCCAGCTACTCGGGAGGCTGAGGCAGGAGGATCACTTGAGCCCAGGAGTTTGAGGTTGCAGTGAGCTAGGCTGATGCCACCACACTCTAGCCCAGCCCAGGTGACAGATTGAGACACAGTTTCAAAAAAACAAAACAAAACAAAACTTCTAGGCCAGGCACGGTGGCTCACCCCTATAATCCTAGCACTCTGGAAGGCTGAGGCGGGAGGATCGCTCGAGGTCAGGAGTTCGAAATCAGCCTGAGCAAGAGCGAGACCCTATCTCTATTAAAAATAGAAAGAAATTAATTGGCCAACTAAAAATACACCAAAAACATTAGCCAGGCATGGTGGTACATGTCTGTAGTCCCATCTACTCCGGAGGTTGAGGCAGGAGGATCACTTGAGCCCAGGAGTTTGAGATTGCTGTGAGCTAGGCTGATGCCACGGCACTCTAGCCCGGGCAACAGAGTGAGACTCTGTCTCAAAAAAA
>CAUYMX010053969.1:0-24686 GCA_963573855.1 Lepilemur septentrionalis | reverse complement strand
TCCAATCTGAATCAGATCATATTCAAATATAAAGTGATTAACTTGAATTTAAAAAAAAAATAGAAAGAGAGAGAGAGAATGAGACGGAGCGAGCGTGCACCACACCGTGGAACAGGCCCTGCGACGGGCTGAAGGCCCAGGCGCGGTGTCTGAGGGGCTGACACACTTGCTCCGTCCCCCTGGGGGCTTATGTCATCCACGTCTGGGCACTCATCAGAAATCATGCTAAATAGGAACTGAGAGAGGATTGCTTGAGTCCAGGAGTTTGAGGTTGCTGTGAGCTAGGCTGACGCCATAGCACTCTACAGCCCGGGCAACAGAGTGAGACTCTGTCTCAAAAAAAAAAAGGGAGTCAGTCCCTCTGCAGGAAAGACCTAAGAAAACACAAGAGACTGAGGCCGAGGCAGGAGGATCACTTGAGGTCAGTAGTTCAAGATCAGCTTGATCAAGAGTGAGACCCCATCTCTACTAAAAATAGAAAAATTAGCCGGGCGTGGTGGCGTGCACCTGTAGTACCAGCTAGGCGGGAGGCTAAGGCAGGAGAATTGCTTGAGCCCCAGGAGTTTGAGGTTGCTGTGAGCTAGGCTGATGCTGTGGGTTCCCTAGCCCAGATGACAGAGAGAGAGTCTGTCTCAAAAAAAGAAAAAGAAAAAAAAAAACACAATAGACTAACAGAGAATTATCTCCCAGCAATGACCCATTAATGGCATCATGAAGGCAATTTAAATCAAAGGGTTTAAAAATATACAATAATATTTCACATAATAAGGATAAGTATTGTTTAATAAAGCTTTCGTTTGCTGTATCTACTTGTAAAATGTATTTTTTTCCACCTTCTTTCACTGGCAAAAAGTTAGGGAAACACTATCTATGGTATGATTATATTGAGTTCTTACATTCTAGGTAGCATGACTTGTTTCATATCCAAATCTGTGCAACAGCAATATGTATTATGTTGGAATTCTTCTGTAATATAAATTCCAAACACAATCCCACAGATCATATATCCTAATCATGATTAATGAACACATGCAATTGCAATTTTCTGCAGACTAAAACATTTTACATACTACATTGTATTTGTATTTTTTAAAATAGATAGAGTTTTAAGAAGATATTTTTACCCTAGTTTTCAGGTAGATAGTGGGCAAAATGCCTAATATAAGTTCAGATTACCTAGAGAATAAAATATAATGTGGGAAAATTTATATTGCTGAATGAATTGGTGCTTTGCCAAGCATTAGGATTTAAGGAAGAGTACACCCAAAAATAACAAATATTTGATTTTTTTTTTTTTTTTTGAGACAGAGTTGCTCTGGGCAGAGAGCAGTGGTATCACTGCAACCTCAAATTCCAGGGCTCAAGCGATCCTCTTGCCTCAGCCTCCTGAGTATCTGGGACTACAGGCATGCCCCACGACGCCCCACAATGTCCAGCTAATTTTTCTATTTTCTAACTTTTTCACTCTTGTTCAGGTTGGTCTCGAACTCCCGAGCTCAAGCAATCCTCCCGCTCAGCCTCCCAGAGTGCTAGGATTACAAGCATAAGCCACCTTGCCCAGCCAAATATTTGATATCCTACTAAAGCCAAAGCAAATACATATTTCAGCTTACTTGTATGCTGGTGAAACAAATGTTTTAAACAGACAAAACGAATGCTGGGTCCTTAATGTATTTGTTAAACTCATTTTTTTTTAAGAAACCCTTTACACAATAGACAACATTTCTTTAAACCTAGTTTTTATAAGTCCAGTTTCATAAATAATTACTGAGTTCTTGCTATAGGCAAAGGATCTGAGTGAGGTAAGAGGATATAAAGATATGTAAAATATCTACCTTATTTCACATTGTGCATATGGAGTGATTATAATTTCAAAGGGTTGTAATTATATCCAGTTTTTTATTGTATAAATAATCATTGACCCTCCATATCCATGGGTTCAACCAAATGGATCAAAATATTTGAAAAAAAATAACAATGCAACAATAAAAATAATACAAATTTTACAAATACAGTGTAAAAACTATTCATATAGCATTTACATTGTATTAGGTATTATAAGTAATCTAGCGATAAGTATATGGGAGGATATGTATAGGTTTTATGCAACTACTACATCATTTTTGATAAGGGACTTGAGTATTCTCAGATTTTGGTGTCTGTGGGGGTCCTGGAACCAATCCCCCACATGCACGCAGGGACGACTGTACCTACAACATTGCCTCTGTTTAATGAGATTCACTGTTATTACTGCTAAGATCAGGGCCATAGTAAAATGTTATAATGCTAACATAAGTATTTTACCTTAATTGAAAAAGTTACTCATTTAATTGCTTATTTCTAAATCTTGGGGAAAAATGACTTTAAGAATAGATGTAGATCATGTTTTAGAAACAGGCTATTTACAATCTTAACAAATTAAAGCCATTGTTCTCTGACTTACATTATCTGCCAAAGAGAGAACTTGAATGGCAGAACCAAACACCGTATCACTGGATCAATTAAAAACTGGAATTATTGTTTGCATAGGATAGAATCACTTAAGGGAAGAATATGCAAATAATATTCTTCTTGGAAGTTTTAAACCTTAAACAGAAAAATTCCATCAGTTGGTCATTTGGTTTTCTTTCTCAGAAAAGTAGTAAAACCTCTTCTAATTACGGTTCAGCTAGCGTGCACCTTTCATTAATGATATTGTACATTGCAATACACATTTTAAAGGGAAAAAGAAAAAATAGAAGGAAACTAACCAGCAGAGATTAATTTTAAAAAAAGTTTTTCCAGGGTAATTTTGGGGGTGAGGAATCATTCAGACAAACCCAAATGTCCTCAACATTTAAGAAGCTAACACTATTTCATAAGTGGGTATTACTGATCGTATGCATAATGGAGAACACGAGGAAAAGTAGTATTTGTAGGAAAAGTAGCAACATCCAGACATTTAGAAGAGGTCCTTTGCCTGTTATAATCAAGACTGGGGTGGGCGAGTTAACTAAGAAAACTGAATGAAAATGGGGAATTATAGAAAAAACTAGACATCTTAAACATTTGAACTTAAAAGAAGTAAACATATTCATTTATCTGTCTTTTAATATAAAGCAAGTGCTGTTCATTGAATATAGTTAGTAGTTGCAGTTTCAAGTTGTCTTGCACCAGCTGCCTGTGTAATGAATCCTCTAGGATAAGCAGTTTTGCTTTCTTTAAAGTGGGTTGAAAACTTAAAGATTCTCATAAAGCAATCTGATTTCAGCATCTCTTTGAAATTTTATGATTCATTTTCCTCCCAATCAGCTACAGTTTTCACTGTAACACTTTTATCAAGTCATCCCAAGCTTTCACCTTTATATTTATACTCTTATTTGGGTTTATGTAATATTTAATATGTATGGTCATGTATCACATAATGATGTTTTGGTCAACAACAGACCACATATATGAGAGTGGTCCCATAAGATTATAATACTATATTTTTACTGTACCTTTTCTACATTTAGATATGTTTTGATATACAAATACCATTGTGCTACAATTGCCTACAGCATTCAGTATAGTAACATGCTTCGCAGGTTTTTAGTCTAAGAGCAATAGGCTATACCATATAGCCTAGGTGTGTAGTAGGCCAGACCCTTTAGATTTGTGTGAGCGCACTCTACAATATTTGCATAATGACAAAAATCACCTAATGATGCATTTCTCAGAATATATATCCCGTCATTGAGTGATGTATGATTGTATTTATAATAATAACCACAATGGCAAAAAAGAGTTAGAAATAAACAAAACTGACTCTTGAGAAACATAATACTGAACTACTGGGAGTGCCCCAAGAGCACTTATCTTACTATGTGTGAGCCCACAGATGCTCTGGGCACCCATAAGTGGGCTCAGTGAAAGGAGTGAAGAGCAGGTGTCTGACAAGCCAATTAAGGAGAAATTGATTAGGAAAGTTTCTACTGTATGTCAATTCTTTGTTGCTATCAGTATTCATACAGAAGAAATACTAGGTGATCCTCATCTTCTTTAATACCTAGGGGAAAGATTATTTTTGAAAGACCAGTTTACCTCAAGTTCACAAACCTATTATTTTACATTTACTTTCATATAATTTTCATTAGTATCTATGCATTTTTTGAAGCTTCTGACAACTTGTTACTAATAAAGCAACTTTCTTTCAATCAAGTTCCTGTGAAAGTTTTAAAAAAACTTCCCTGTCCCTCATGTAATTAATTAAATGTTTTCTTCTTATCACTTTCTCTTAATGATTAAATTTTATCTGTTAATAATATCTATTACCTATTAACAATTATCATATGAGTGCTAGAATGCCTCTTGGAGCTATGATCTTTAAACTTACTCTTATTTTCACATGGCTTGGCATTTTCCCCCTCAAGTCTTAAATCCCTTTCCTGCAGCAGAAATGCTCCAGAGCTTTTAGTATCTCCCTCAGTGGTCTCACTGATACCATGTACAGTGTCACAGTGAAAGTGGCAGCATATTCTTTTCCAATATGTTCGGAAAACATTATCCAGTTTATTTTGATAAACATTAGCCAGACTTCCCAATGATGCTTTTAATATTTCCATGACTACTACCCAACTCAAATCTTTTTGTTGATCTCAGAGTGCAGTTTCAAGTCGTTCTGTTAAACTTAAGCCTTTATATTTCAACTCTGCTCTTTATCTGTATCCCTGGAATGGGTATCCGTAATCACTCTGCACCTTCACTTTCAGATTTCTTTTGAAATCAGCTTTGCTTAACTGCAAAGTTGCTCCAAAAGCTGACAAGAATAACAATGCCAATTCCTTAAGTTCTGCTGCTGTTGACACTCCAGGGATTGCTCTTTCATTGATTAGTATTAAGTATTTGTACTTGATTTTGTGCTGTGATTATTTCTAAGCTACTTACAGATTGCTGGCAGGGAAAGCCATTTTTAATTGGGAAAAGTCAGTGTTTACTGTATCTGTATAACCATTCCCAAATTCTAGAGATCCCCTAACTCTAAGGAAGTGGTAAAGGTCAGGTTCTACATGACTCGTTTAGCAATCCAGAACTTCAGTATGCTTGTGGTTTGTAAAGTGGTCAATATTAAAACCCACTTAAAACTAATGCCGCTTAGCTATGAACAGTAAAATAGACTGCATTTTGATATCTTATAAACATTTAACATTTAAGAATGATACTGCATATCTTAACTTTTAAGATTAAAGATAAGCATGAATATTTATGGTAAGTATGCACTATCATTGCTAAGTTCAGTGCTACAACAGAAGGCAGTTATTTCTGTTAACTGCCTCTATACAGCACATTTGGAGGGCCTATTTGACTCACAGGTTACGTGTTCCAGGTTGACTGACCATCTCGGGACACCTTGATTTCACGCGGCCTCTGTGAAGCAGCTCAGCCCCCCGCTCGACCTCAGGTAGGAGGGCCGGGCCGGGCGTCCCTGGAAGGGGGCGACGCTTTCGGCTGCTTTCGGGATGTTTCACTCTCTGGCAGGCGGAGCTTAAGGCAAACCATGTGTGCACACACAAGCGCTGAGATCACGACAGAGATACGCCAACAAAATGAAGAGCCAATGAAAAATTCTCCCCCTCCCCGCGCAGACGCCCGCCCCGCCGGGGAGAGCGCGGAGACGCGGCTTGCCTGTGCCCACGTGCACCCGCGGAGAAGCTGACAGGCCTTTTGAAGGACGGCCCATCGTCTTTCCCTCCGTTTTTCAATAATCTGGGTGACGGACGACGGAGACCGATTGTCACCTTGGCTTTCTTTCAGCCAGCCACAGTCGCACACAGGGAGATGTGGTTTGAATATCCACGAGGCACGCGGTACCCTCCTCTGTGTGCGAAGCAGCCCGCCGCCTCCGGTTTTTCGAAAACCCAAACACCGTCCGACCCAGACCGAAGCAAGCAGCGCGGTCCAGCGCCTCCGAGAGCCGCGCCAGGGCCGGCCCCGCCCAGGGGGAGGGGCCTATCGCCCCGCCCCCTGCCCTCGCCCCGCCCCTTCGCGTAACCCGGATACACACCCACGCTCCCCTTTCACCCCGCCGCGGTCGGCTAACGTGGAAGTCGGAGCCGCCGGCCGGCGGAGGAGCCGGGGCCGTGCTGCCCGGAGAGTCTGGCGCGCGGGCTGCAGCGGGGGTCTTCGCGGCGCGGCTCGGCCTTGCCCGGGAGGGAGCGATGGGGCGCACGGGCGCCGGAGAGCGGCCGCCGGTGTAGCCCGCGCGGCGCCCGGCCCGGAGCGCGGCGGCGGGCGCAGGGAAGCCTGTGAGGGCCGCCGCCCCGAGCGCCCGGCCTCCCGCGCCATGGCCCCCATGGGCATCCGCCTGTCCCCGCTGGGGGTGGCCGTGTTTTGCCTGCTGGGGCTCGGCGTGCTCTACCACCTCTACTCGGGCTTCCTGGCCGGCCGCTTCAGCCTCTTCGGCCTGGGCGGCGAGCCGAGCGGTGGCGCGGCGGGCCCCGCGGCCGCGGCCGACGGGGGCACCGTGGACTTGCGCGAGATGCTGGCCGTGGCCGTGCTGGCCGCTGTGCGCGGCGGCGACGAGGTGCGGCGAGTCCGGGAGAGCAACGTTCTCCACGAGAAGACCAAGGGAAAGACGCGCGAAGGAGCCGAGGACAAGATGACCAGCGGCGACGTGCTGTCCAACCGCAAGATGTTCTACCTGCTCAAGACCGCCTTCCCCAGCGTGCAGGTGGGTGTCTCGAGCGCCGGGCACGGTGGGGGCCGACGGGCGGAGCGCCCACGCGGGCCAGGGAGCCCGGGACCGTGCCGTGGCGCGCTGTCTCTGTGACAGCCCCCGGTTGTGGAGCCTGGGGATCCCGCTTTGTTATGTGGAAATCGAGACGCAAAAGTAAAGAGTCACACACGGCTTGCGAAAGAGCTGAGTGAGGTTGCAAATAGCCTGACTCAAGGCCAGTCCCCTTTTGGCCCCTCCCTGGTTCTGTGGGCGCGGCGTGTGTACCCGGGATCTGGATTCCTGACCTCTGAATGGGCTTTGATACCAAAATGGTGAGAAAGTTCACTGCGTGCCCTGCTTCGTGCTCTTCTGTAAAGTGAAGGAGTTGGACTAAAATCCCCGAGGCCCTCTGTCCTTCCTTGATTTCATCACTGAAGGTTCGAAACTGTAGAGTACACCTTTTCTGGCACTCTTGCCAGTAGCCAACTAAAAGGCCAAGAACAAGTCTTGGTCTCAGAGCTGTTGGCATGTAGGGCATTTGGGTGTGTGTGGTGGCGGGGAGGAGAGTATGCTCACGGACTACTTTAGCTGTAGTTTTATCAGGATGCTCTTAATGGTATATAGTTTGGGAGCCCTTCAAGGAAGTATTTGGAAATATGCTTCCCAGCAGCTTCATTTCAGCCCTTGATCCCGCCTGGCACTTGGTTAAAGACCCACCCATATTTACTCCGGAGAGTAAGGATTGAATTACATTTGCATTTTCTTTGGGTAGGCTTCTGGAGAAGGAGTTGACATTTTCTTAGGGAAATCCGGGCATTTTGGATTTGTTATTAGTATTTTTTGAATTCATCATTTCAGTGAAGCTGCAGTTGAATTGAATAAAGCTTTTTAAAATTTATTGCAATTCCAGAGGAAGCACTTAACATACTGTAGCAGTACCTTATAAATGTGCATCTTAACTCACCTAACAGTAGGTTTTGGCTACTGGGGAGAAAAATTGTTTCCAGCGAAATTTCATTAATTAGATAAACAGTGTTATCTAAACCCAGGCTTCTTTGGAAGATACCTAACTGACCTTTTACTTTGTTCTTGGAAGAGTTGGGAGGTATTGTCATTGTTGAATTACATGTTTCTGAAACCCTTCTTCCAGTCTCATATTGCTTTGGGTTTCTTTCCTCCTCTCTCCCTCCCCTTTCTTTTGTCTTTTTCTCTAATTTTTTTCCCCCAGCAGAAAGGAACATTGGGTTTCCTGTCATGAGCTGCTGGATACCAGATGTAATTGACATTAGTAGAATTGTTTTCAAATTTCTGCTCAAACAAAACTGTAATATTTCTACTGTTTCTTTCTTTGGCCTTACTCTGTTTTATCATCACAAATAATATTTATCCTTTTTTGCATCTAGATGTAAGTAAGATGTGCTTGTGAAATAGCTTTCTTTCTTCTCCAAAACATATGTACTTCCTTCCCTAAGAATTTATAGAAGAAACAGAAATTTCAGTGAAGTTGATATATAATAGTTAGAACAGTGCTAATAGTAACCAATTATTGAATATATCTTAAGTGCTCAAATACTGAACACACAGGACTTTATTTCATCCTTACGGCAACTTCAAGAAGCAAAATTTTATTTGTGCCACTTTACATATGGAAAATTTGAGGTTCATACACTCCACAGCTTATGTGAACTATTTTAACTGGATCTTCAGGAGGCTACTTAAAACTTACAGTATGACTTCCTGGTAAAAACTTAAAATTGTAAAACGTAAAAGCAGTAATAGTGAAATACGGCAAGCAGGGTTGAATTATTTTTTTAAAGCTAGAGACAAAAATATCTTAAATATTGAAAACACATCTGTGTGTGCATGTATATTCTCACTTATTAGCAAACAATAAGGGAATAGCTGCCAAGGGTAGTGAGCTGTGTTTTATAAAACACAAAAGCCAAGCTTTTGGAATTGCAGATGTTGAAGTCTCTGACTTAATATAAAATAACTTTTTGTTTTCTTGTGACTATTTGAATGTTTCCATGTACATCTGTAGTATGCATGTTAGATTGTGATTGATGGAATAGAGGAGGTTGTGTTCATTTACACAGTGTTAAAGTAGGGATGGTGTAGTGTTGAGCTATCTCCTTATACCCGTATGTTATTTGACTGGAGGCCAAATGTAGCCATCAAAGAAGAGACAGCCTAAGATTCTTTCTGCTTTTCCCTCAATGCCCAGAAGTACAGTCTTAAATGCCTGGTTGTTTTCAAGCCTCATCCAAACTTTTTTGGTAAGAAACTTAAATCACATCCCACTCATTTTACTTCCTAATGGAAAATGAGCATTGAGAAGCAACAGATACTCCTTTCTTTTATCCTAGTGTCCTGTATAAATGGAGAGATGTCTGTTTTCTCCCACTACTTTCCTATTTAGAGTCTGAGGTCTGAGCTTTCCTATCTAATGTTCACTCCTCAGTAAAAAGTATATACCAGGATTCATTCTAGAGCACTCAACTGGGGACAGTATTGCCCCCCAATGTCAGGAGACATTTTTGGCTATCACAAGCAGGGTTGGAATGCTATTGGCTTCTGGTGGCTAGAAGGTAAACATCTTACCATACACAGGACAGTCCCCCATAACAAAGAATTATCTAGCCCAATTTGTCAGTTGATGCCCACGTTGAAAAAACATACTCCAGAGAAGTGAGTGCTGTTTTAACAAAACTCAGGTTTGGCCTAGGATCCATGGACTTCCTTATGTCTTGAGTCTTTCTCAGGTTAGGCATCTTAGGGGAATCCCTCTTCCTAAACACGTTGGCAATGCTTGATTTCACTGAGTCAAAGTGATAGTAACTACAGCCATTTGCATGGCATTGTCTCTGATTGTATCCTTGTGGATGACAATGAAAGTGAAGGCAGAAGATAGTTTTGTGGAGTGGGTTTGCAGCCACATAACAGACAAACTTAGATTTATAGTTTTGGTTTAATGTATAGGTGACTTTTTATTTGAGAGCCTGCTGCCCTCAACTTGTTCAAAGTTTTGAAAATGACTTATTTGAAGATAAAGCATGATACTCCAAGCTGGTTGCAGCAGCTTTGGTCTGTGCCTTCCTTAATCTATAGGGTGGGAGTTAAACGTGTCTCTTTCAATAGAAGTACTCACCGGAAAAGTTTGAAAAGTACTAATATAATGCAGGGAACACTTGCTTTGACATCTTATCCAATCACTAGCCTAGGCGATCCTGGCCAGTCATTTAAATTCTTTTAGCCTTAGTGTAGTGTCCTCTTCAGGATAACTAGTAATCGGTGCACACATTAAGTACTGAAGTTAGAGGAAAGGAATTAGTTGAAAAGAGCAGGCCCAAAAGGCAGCACAGCAAATTCAAGTAATCTGATTAGTTTCAGTAAGATGCACTTGGGTGAATTATTGTGGAAGAGATAAGAAAGGTAGTCAGGGGAAAGATCATATTCCAAGCTCTAAGGAGTTTGGACCTGATCTTTAGTTTGTTATTAGAGTACTAAAAGAATGGCAGACTTGGCTGACTTTTCTTGAGGCCTGCAGTGTGCCATACTTTTTGGGCTGTGGGCATTTGGAGGTAGATAAGACTAGCTAAGAGACTATTAGAATAGGCCATGTGAGAGATGAGGACCAGAACTCAGGCACTGGGGAAGTTATGCTCAGCTTGTTTTACTAGCTAACATTTATTTAGCTGGTAGCAAGTAGCAAACACTGAATTAAGCTTTTTAATGCTGTTATTAATTTATCTTCATAAGAACATAAGAGGTTAAGTTCCATAGCCTCCAAGTTTTGGGTAAAGAAATCAAGGCTTGGAGAGGTTAAATAATTTGCCAAAGGTTGCACAGCTAGAAAATAATACTAGGCTCACCGAGATTCACTTAATGATCAGAGAATCATCTCAGGTTTGTCTAATTCTGCATATAAGAAGTGTAACAGGAGTGTACTCTTAACTGCAGTGTTTTAAATGAATGGAAGAACTCAGATACTTAGAGAATAGTTTGGAGGTGAGCAAAGTAGATAAAAAACCGATTAGAAACTCTTTCAGGTGAGAGATATATTTTGATTTGGAGTTATGGTTGTAGAGAAGATAGATGTAGAAGGATATGAAAGAATTTTTAGGGATGTGTCAGAAGTAACTCCTATTTATAACTTTCACAATTGATGTTTTATTGGTGGTGAAGAGGTGTGAGTGATGACAAATTGGGTGGGGGGCAGATTATGAGCACCATTTTAGACTTGTTAGGTTAGATGTGCCTTTGCTATGTCCAAAGGAAGATTTAGATGTTAAAGAGGCTCTTGAATATTTGGATATGAAGAGATGTCTGAATTGGAAATTATAAATTTGTGATTCATCAATGTTGTGATGTTAATTGAAGCTGTTTGTGGACAGGATTGTTTACGGAGAGAATATAACATGAAAGGGAAATATCAGGGCCTAGGACTGAGATAATGAAGACTAAAACCAATCATTTAATAAGAATAATAGCAGCCAACCTTTATTAAATGCTTACCCTGTGTTAAGTGCTGTACTAAGTTTGTTTTACCTTTTCTATTTCATTGATTTCTCTTAACAACCTTATAGGGAAGTCTTTATATTGCCCCCTTTTACCAGTGAGGTAACTGCAGCTCAGAAAGGTTAGGTAGCAGCCTACGTTGGTCACATACCAAATAAATTGAGGAGCCAGAATTTGAACTCGAGACAATCTGTGATTGGGAGGTAAGGAAGTGGAGACAGTGAGTAGAGACAAGTGTTTCCAGAAATTGGGCTTCTGAGGAAATTGGCTAGGGTGTTGTATGGGACTAAGAGAAGTTTCTGCGGGTTTTTTTTTGTTTTTTTTTTGATATATTGTTTTTAAGATGTGAGTCTCTATAGCATGTTTACTCATTTATAGGAATATGTTTGAGAGATAGTAAGTGGTTGATAATGAAAGGCTTCTAAAAAGGTGGGAGGAGAACAGGACAAGTAGAGGAATGTTTATTTATAGATTTAGAAAACAGTTATTGAATGCCTACTGTATTGGTCAAGGTTCAACGGAGAAACACCACCAATAGAGATTTATTATAAGAAATTGGGTCATATGATTGTGGAGATGAAGAAGTCCCATGATCTGTCATCTACAGACTAAGCTGGAAACCCAGGAAAGCTGGTGGTATTCAGTCTATGTTCAAAGGCCTGAAAACCAGGGGAGCCAGTGGTATCTCACTTGGAGGGTAGCAGAAAACTGATGCCCCAGCTCAGTGGTCAGGCCCAAGAAGGGGCAAATCCTCTCTTCCTCCCGCTTTTGTATTCTACTCAGGCCCCCAAAGAATTGAATGCTGCCCATCCACATTAGGGAGGGCAATCTGTTAATATTTTACTGAGTCTACTGATTCAAATGCTAATTTCATCTGGAAACACCCTCACAGACACAACCAGAAATAATGTGTAGTTGTTCTCTGGGCTCCCCATGATCCAGTCAAGTTGACATACAAAATTAACCATCACACCTAGTATGTGGTAGGCACTGTGTGAGAAATACTGGATCCAAAATCTTACTAGGATATGATGATTTACTTAGAAATCCAGTGAATGGTTGATTCCTTGTTAAGGAATTAACCAAAAGTCCCTTCAGCCTCAAAGTAACTGAACTGTAATACTAATTAATTGTGTTTTGGGGCCTTGAGCTTTGACAATATTGATGAAGAATAGTTTCCTTCCCCTTTCTGGAGCCTGAGATACAACCCTAGCCTAAATACATGTATGTGTATATATGTGTTATATGTGTATGTACATATAGGTATATATGTACATATAATTAAACAGTAGGCAGACTTGTCTTAAGAACCTTTGTACAGATGGTCCCCAGCTTAAGATGGTTCAACTTGACAATTTTTTGACTTTATGATGGTGCAAAAGCAAGATGCAATCAGTTAGAAACTATACTTTGAGTACCTGTACAACCATTCTGTTTTTCACTTTCAGTACAGTAGTCAATGAATTACATGAGATATTCAAAACTTTATTATAAAATAAGTTTTGCCTTAGATGATTTTGCACAACTTAGGCCAGTGTAAGTGTTCGGTGCATATTTAAGGTAGGCTAGGGTAAGCTATGCTGTTTGGTAGGTTAGATATATCAAATGCATTTTGACTTAAGGTATTTTCAACTTACGATGGCTTTATCAGGATGTAGCGCAGTCGTAAATTGAAGAGCGTCTGTATACAATAATTATGTACTGACCCCTGATGTGACTGTGCTAATTTGGGTATTGTTAGTATATCGATTAAACAAAATGTGGTGGCTCTTTCTGCCTTTTTATGCTATCGTGTAAATTTCAGAAATGGCTTGTCCGATTTCCAAGGAGAAGGGAAAAAAACTGTAGGGATTTTGATTGGAGTTACATTTATGTGCAAGTTCTTTTGGATTTTCTTACTGGTCAGTAATCAAATGCATATTATGGTTTTGTTTCTTCTTTTCTAATCTTTGTACCTCCCCACATACCCCTCTTCTCCCTCCCTTTAGCTGACTGCAATGGCTAGGAGCCTTTGCACACTATTAATAGGGGTTATGATGGAGGGCAGCTGGCTCTGTGTTGTGGCCTTCAAGGTCCTTCACCATCTGGCATCCATTACTCTCTGACCTCATCTCCACTGCATTTCTCCTTGGCTCCCTCTGCTCTAGCCTGCTGGCCTCCTTCCTGTCCTCTGAACACACAGGGCACATTCCCACCTTGGGGTCTTTGCATTTGTTATTCATTGGGCTGGAATGCATTTCTCCCATGCCTGCCAGGCTCACTTCCTTTAGATCTTCACTGAAATACCACGTTTTCAGTGAGGGCTTCCCTAACTGCCTTTTTTTTTTTTTTCTTTTTAACTATCACAGCATGGTTTATATAATATATTATGTAATTTGCCTATTTCTTTTTTCTTTTTTTCTTTATCTTGAGATAAGGTCTTACTCTGTTGCCTGGGCTAGAGTGCAGTGATGTGATCATAGCTCACTGCAGTCCTAAACTCCTGGGCTCAAGCGATCCTCCCTCCTGAGCTTCCCCAGTAGCTGGGGATACAGCACCCACACACCACCGTGCCCAACACTTGCCTATTTCAAGTGTACAATTCAGTGAGTTTTAGTAGATTTGCCGTGTAGTGCAACTGTTGTCACTAATCAGTTTTAGAACTTTTTCATCACCCTAATAATATCCCCATACTCTTTTACTATTAATCCTTATTTCCACCCAGGCAACCACTGATCTACTGTCTCCATAGATTTGCCTATTCTAGACATTTTACATTAATGGGATCATACAGTATATGGTCTGTTGTGTCTTCTTTCACAAAGAAAGGGGATTCAGCCATGTTCTAGAATGAATTGAAGTTCATTCCTATTTATGGCTGAATAACTTTCCCATTGTATGCATATACCAAATATGTTTGTCCATTCATCAGTTGATAGATACTAGATAGTTTCCAATTTTGGGCTATTATGAATAATCCTATCCACCCTTTCTTAAAGAGTAACCATTCCTCTACTCTCCAGCAACACACTTTCTGTCCTTATTTTCTTCTCCTCACCACTATTCAGCATACTGTATGTTTTACTCATGCATCTTGTTTATTGTTTGTCTATACTAGGATCTGAGTTCCACAAGGCAGAAATTTTTGTCCCACGTTGATCACTGATATATCTTTAGCCCCTGGAACTATGGCGTATAGTAAGCAATCAATAAACGTATCCTGAATTAGTAAAGGCATAAGTGAATGGATGAATTGAATATTTACTGTGTTCTATACTAAAATATTTTGTGATTTAAGTGGTTTGATGTTTCTGGAATATTACTATTTTTAACCTCTTCTGTGACAGTTTGGGATGTTTCAGGGTACCTTCCAGAGATTGCTGATAGTTTTGGGGTTTTTACTCTGCTCGTGATTTTTTACTCATGTATTGTTGGTACTATAATCTCTTTGGCATTGTAGCGTGGGGTCTAGGCATGGCATCACATACAGTATAAACATGATGACCTACTCTGGAAAGGGAGCTTGGCCGAAAGCACAGGACCCAACAGTCTGTCCTGCTTAGGGTGTTAGGCCTTAACTGAAATCCACAGTGTGAGTACATTTTTCTAGTGCCTGTGAATATTATGATCTGATAGAAGAAGTCTTATGATGGGGTAGTATTTGAATAAATAACATTGACAGTTTGTATTAATTCTTAAAGTGCAGTCAAGTCTTAGATTTTGTCCATTGGTATATACCAATTTATGTAAAAGTAAGTGCAGTTCTAAAACATTGTTTTTAAAACATTATTTTACAAATCACACTATAGTTTAGGCATGCATTAAGAAGCTCACTATTTAAAGCAGCTGTTCTCCACACAGGATGGAGCAGAGACATATTTGGAAATGTCTGAAGACATTTTTGGTTGTTACAACTGAGGGGTGGTGCTGCAGGCATCTAGCTAGAGATGCTGTTAAACATCCCCCAGTGCACAGGACAGTCCCACAACAAAGAATTATCCAGTCCAAACTGTCAGTAGTGCCAAGGTTGAGAAATCTCAATTTAAAGGAATCTGTAGTGCATTTGTGAATGAATAGAATACTTATATAAGGTACTCTACACACACGTACACACACACATTCTCTCCTCACTCTACACCCTGTATATCTATATGGTAAGTCAGGTTTATTTTATATTTTAATTTTGTTCCTAGTAAATAAAAAGTAGAAAATTTGACTTTACCTCCCTATTCTGTGACATGTCTTTAGTGTGTAGTGAAGGCTAATCTTTTGTTTATTTCTGTTTTATTTAGGGTTTATAACATACTAGCTCATTATCTGTTTCATCATTTCCAGGTTTCCTTTTCCTTAACTGATCATTTTAGATGATCACTTTTCTAGGATATTTTGTTTCAACAATCTTAATTCTCCATTTTTAAGGTATATTGTTATTTAAGTACATTATCATTTTTTTCCTAACTCTAGTTGCTTCTAACTCCTAACTCTAGTTGCTTGTGTTCACTGTTTCAGAATGTTGTCATACTTTAGAGATATTATTTTTCATAAAATCATCATTAAGCTTTAAGTAGCTTTTTTCTTTGATGATTAGTTTCTCTATAATTTCCTATATTTGAATTCCTTGTCTTAGCCAACAAACTAAGTTGAACGTTAGATTGGAAAGTATTTGAAGATAAGATGTCACTGGAATTTCTTTTACAATATATTTTCATTTTGCAATAAGGAGCTTCACAATAGGGATTTATTTATTTACAATTTATGTGATTTTTGTCTGAAATATTTTTTCTTTTGTGTTTTATTAAATAGTGATTTTTTAATTTTTTTAACTGTCTACTATTTTTAATGCAGATAAATACTGAGGAACATGTGGATGCAGCTGATCAGGAGGTTATCTTATGGGATCATAAGATTCCTGAGGATATCCTGAAGGAAGTGTCTTCCCCTAAAGAGGTACCAGCAGAAAGTGTTACTGTTTGGATTGACCCACTTGATGCTACACAGGAATATACAGGTAGTTTTATACTTGATCTCAAACTTTCAGCTGCCATTTTATGTTAGAGAACTAGAAGCAAGGCAGGTGATACATACACGGTGGTAGATATTTTATAAATCCAAGCTAACTTTAACAATCATACTTTAAGACAGAAAGCTGGGTTAATACCACATTATAGGAAACACTTGGACTGGAGTAGTGATTCTCAGCCTTTTTTTCTTTTTGCCCCAAACCACTGTATTATGGCATACTTCAAGTAGGTGATAGTGGCTCACTAAGAATCAGCGACTCACAAATTCTTCAGGAAAGGAACATTTTTTAACAGTAGCAGCAAAATGGTTTCTGTTGGACAACTATAATTGAGGAAATTGATTTAGCCAGAATATATAATAATTATTTGGGTTATTGGGAATTTAGGTTTTATGCATATACATATGACCTTGGAATTCAAAATAGTAAATTCTAGGTACCCAGAAAGCAGGAAAGTAGCAAAATAGAACTACTGCCTCCAAACACCTTTTTACGTAGTGCTAGCTCAGATTTCATTTCTGTGGATCCTCTCTGAGGCCTTGTTTCTTACCCAGAGATACCTAATTTCTGCTTTTTCCCTCTTTTCTTGGTAAATATGTTAAAGTTAGCTGTTTATCTCTTTGTCCTGCTAGATAGTAAGCTCCCTGAATGTGAAAGCTTATACTTGTTCATCACTGTATTCTAGTGCTTTTGCACTGAAAGTGAACCATAACAGACAATGAATAGATAGCTATTTTGAGAACAGGTAGGAGACACTAGGTGTCTATATCTAATAGTAACTGAAATTATAAAACAGTACTTTGCAGGAATAGGTAATAGATATATGGAGTATTGAGGAGTTTGTTTACAAAAAGTTTTTCCTAAACTTGAGATTGGCCTGATCATGTAATAACGATAACATTTAGTGAGCACATCCCTGTTTAGGGACTATATCTTAAGTGCCTAACTTGATTTTTTAATTTCCTAAAATTAAAAGTTAATTTATACCTAAAGATGAGTGCTAAATTACTGTCTATATTGTACAGATGAGGAAACTGAATTGAAGTAGTTTTCCCAAAGACATTCAGCTAGCAAAATGGTGGGCTGGGAGAATAACCCAGGTAATCTGCCTATAGAACCAGAACTCTTAACTGTTAATACTCCTGTGGACTGGCTTTCTTCCCTGGACTCTCTTTGCTTGAGGTGATTATTGTCCTGGAAAGACACTTCATGTACATAAATTTTTCATGAAATAAAGTATAATATCTTGAATTTATGCACGTTACTTTAACCGTTGTGTGTATTGTTTTGTTTTTTTTTCTCATAGAGGATCTTCGAAAGTACGTCACTACCATGGTGTGTGTGGCTGTAAATGGTAAACCTGTGCTAGGAGTTATACATAAGCCATTTTCTGAATATACAGGTAGGAAATGTGTAGAGCTTTTAAAAGTCAATGTTATTGAGCCATTTGTCTATAGTACCTACCATCATGTCTCCAAATTTCTGTCCACTCCTGTATTAGTTTCCTAGGGCTTCTGTAACAACAAAAACCCCACAAAATCTGTGTCTTAAACAACAGAAATGTAGTCTCTCACAGTTCTGGGGGCTAGAAGCCCAAAATCAAGATGTTGGCAGAGCCATGCTATGTCTGAAACCTGTAAGGGACAATCCTTTTATGTTTTGCTCTTAGCTTCTGGTAGTTTGCCAGCAATCGATGGTATTCTTTGACTTGTAAGTGCATCACTCCCATCTCTGCCTCCATCATCATATGGCATTCTGTCTGTGTCTCTGTGTCTCCGCTCTTCTTGTAAGGACATGAGTCATATTGGATTAAAGGCCCACTCTACTCTAGTATGACCTCATCTTAACTAAGTACATCTGCAGTGACCGTTTTTTCAAATAAGGTCAGATTCTGGGGTCCTGGGGGTTAGGACTTCAACATATCATTTTGGATGACACAATTTAACTCATAATCTAGGAAGTTGCAGTAAGTATCAAGATGAGATCATACTGGATTTGAGTAGGCCTTTAAGCCAATGAGAGTGTTTTTATAAGAAATAAAAAAGACACAGACACAGTAGTACACAAGGGATAATGTTCTGTGAAGGTGGAGGCAGAGATTGGAATGATGCCTCTAATAAGTTGAGAATTGCTGGCAGCCACCAGAAGCTAGGAGGCAGGCATGGAACTCATTCTCCCTCAGAGCCTCTAGAAGGAACCAACCCTTCCAACACCTTGATTTCAGACTTTTGGCCTTCAGAACTCTAAGAAAATAAATTGTTTTTATTGTAAGCCACTGGATTTGTGGTAAAGATTGAATATCCCTTATCCAATATGCTTGGGGCAAGAGGTGTTTCGGATTTCAGATATTTTTTGGCCGGGTGTGGTGGCTTACACCTATAATCCTAGCACTCTGGGAGGCTGAGGCATGTGGATCGTTTGAGCTCAGGAGTTCAAGACCAGCCTGAGGAAGAGCAAGACCCGCCTCAACTAAAAGTAGAAAGAAATTAGCTGGACAACTGAAAATGTATGAAAAAATTAACTGGGCTTGGTGGCACATGGCTGTAGTCGCAGCTACTCAGGAGACTGAGGCAGAAGGATTCCTTGAGCCCAGGAGTTTGAGGTTGCTTTGAGCCAGGCAGATTTCAGATTTTTTTTTAATTTCGTAATATTTGTACATATATAATGAAATATCTCAGGGATGGAACCTAAATCTAAATATGAAATTCATTTATGTTTCCTATATACCTTACACACATAGCCTGAAGGTAATTTTATATAACATTTTTAATCATTTTGTACATGAAACAAAATGTTGACTGTGTTTTGACTACGACTTGTCACATGAGATCAGGTGTGGAGTTTCCACTTGTAGTGTCATGTCAGTGCTCAGAGAGTTTCAGGTATTGGAACATATGGATTTTGGATTTTTGGATTAGGGATACTCAACCTGTAATTTTTTTATGGCAGCCCTATGTTGTGGCCCCTTCTGGGGGAGGAGAAGTGAACACAGAAGACAGACAACAAACGACAGACACACAAAGACGATACAAGACTGCAGCATCTCCTGCTTGCAGCGACTTTATTTTTAACACTGTTCTTTTGGCATCTGTCCCAGTCTACCCCAACTTTTCCCACCGCTATTTTCTGTTCCCAGAATGTTTGCGTCTCAGCATGGACTGGTTCTCACCGCTCTGCCTCAGGGAGTTAACGATTGGGTCTCCTCCTTTGCCCTTTCTCGTTTGCGGGTCAAGGCACCCTGGCTTGTTTGCAAGTCACAAGGTGTCTTGAGGCCGGTCAACAAGAAACAATCCGTGTGAGAACAGGTGTTCTGAGAACTGCTTTGTTCAAACATGACTGAGAGATGACCCGGTGTCCACTACAGCCCTAGGACACTAACAATGAGCATTTCATACAACACTGTCACTCACTCGAGCCATCCCTATTGTGTCTCAGGGGTGTGGCTGACACTGCACAAAAATATTGTCAAGTGGAGAGAAACAGACAAGATTATTTTTTGATTACTCCCAAGTTATTTATATGCTTTGCTGAATGACTGTGGATCCCAAATTCCAGCTGCCCCGAGATAGATTTGAGTGTTGGCTTTGCATTTCAAAATCCTTTCTACTTTGTGCTATCTGACCTTTTATCTCCTTTTCGTAATTCAGATAGTTTTTAAAGTTGACACTTTGATAAGCTACAAAAGATTTATGCCATTGCTATGCCAATGTACCTTAAGATTAGTTATGTAATTGCTTTAGGGTTTATGGATTACTTTCATATATTTTCTTTAATCCTTACTGAATTAGTTAGGGTATAGGTAACCAAAAAATAGGTTGAACAAAATAGTTTATTTTTCTCTTTTCTAACAGGTTTGTTTATAAACAGGCTTGTTTCTAATACTCTTCTGAACAGTAATGTTTACAGTACTTAAACATTCCAGGGCTGCACAGTAGTTGCCTGGTACCAGGTATGCAGTCCTCTCTCTCTTGCCGCTTTGCTGTGCTAACGCCTTTTTCTGTCCTTTGCATGGCAGGATGGCTCACTACTTCATCCCTATTCCATCAGTTGAGAGAGTAAAAAGGGAGACATGAAGGTCATTTCTCCCTAAAGATTTGACCTACGAGTTACATGCATCACTTTAGCCCACATCTCATTGATCCAAACATAGCTAAAACCCATTCACTAGGGTGGACAAGAAATGTAGTCTTTATTCTCAGTTGCCATCCAAATTAAAATTTAGGGATTCTGTCACTCAAGGAAATAGGAGAAAGTGGATACTAGAGTATGACTTAGCAGTACTACTGTATTTAGTGTAGCCCATGAGAGAGGGACACATTACTTAAGTCAGTACTCCCACAGATGAGAAAATGAGACTCAGAAATATAATACATTCTTCAAGGTCATCCAGCTAAATTGGTGATAGAATCATCACTAGGAATTTTATGTAAATCAATAATCATACCACTTTCAAAATACTACCTCCATGATTCCTGACATTTATGTAGCGATACTTAAATGTTATCTCATTTGAACATTTTGGTAACTGCATAACAAAGAAAGACATTGTTATTATCTTTTTTTATACATGAGAAAATGTACTTAGCAGCTCCTGTCATGAAAACCATATAGCTCCAAATGTTACTGCAAGAACTAACTTCTCATTATTATATCACAATTATTTAATATTTTCTCAGTTTTCGAAGTGTGTTGACATGAATACTTTCGTGAATTATAGTGGCCTTTCTTTAAATTAAAAATAAAATGCATATAAAAGTTAAGTACAGAGCTTAAGTCTTTGAAACCCTGTTTTTCTTTTGACACTGTCCCTCATTGTCTCTCTCCATCAGTTAGGATTGCGTTTAGCTACACATAACGTAAATGTGATTACAGTGGTTTAACAAGTAAGGTGCATTTTTCTCAACCAACAAGAAGGCCGAAAGGTAGAGGTTGTTCAGTGGCTTCAATACTTCAAAGGACCTGACTCCTCATTTTGCTTTTTTTCTTAGAAGGTGGCCTTCTGTTTGCATGCTCACAAAGGTGGGTCCTCTTATTTACCGTGGTGCTCTATTCTTGGGCAGGACGAAGGGGAAAAGAAGAAGATAAAAGGTGTATCCCAGACATTCTTTGTATTAGGAAAAAATAACCTGAAGCCCTGTACATTAAATCTTTGCTTCATCTCATTGGCTAAATGTGACTTAGCACCCTTAGCTGTGCACAGAGCCTGCTCCTCCAAAGAGAATGGAACCCCAACAAAGGAACTGAAGAGGAAGTTGATACTAGATAGGCAAACAGATTCATTTTCTTTGGGCCTTGGTTTCCACATCTGTTCATATCAGGGGTAATAATAGGGATATTAAAATGCCGCTTGTTTAAAACCTTTAGTAAGAGTATGTATTCCGCCTCTGTCCGTAGGCTTACCCACCTTAAATAAGCTGAAAGTCTGTAACTTAGAATAATATTTTGTTTCCAAAAATGTCTTTATAAGCTAGTATTATAACACCCCTTCTTCTGTAATGCCACTGACTTGTTCTGCATAATGGACCATAAAGGTGCTTGCTAGTCAGTAGACACTCTAAAAGAATCAGTAAGTTCATAATTATGTATAGGTTGACCTTTCATTCCTGGATCCAAGTTTTTTTTGCCTTGTGCCCTTGTGTTATTTTCAGATCCATCCTGTATATTGAGTTGGCTGAGTACCTATTGTCAAGTATTGTATATTTACCAGAATTTAGGTATACTCGACAGTAATGGGAATGAGATATTATTGTTGTTGGCAGTATTTGGAACAAAGCTGATCAAAATTCTTGTCAGACTTAATTAGAATTTCTTTGGTTTGGAATTCTTCGAAGCAAAAGATACATACTTGAATAGTATTTTAATGACGCAATGTGTAAATGTATAAGTATGTAAGTGTAATACAGTTGACCATTGAACAACACAGGGGTTGGGGCACTGATCTTGCACAGTTGAAAATCCACATATAACTTTTGACTCCTCATAAAATAAACTGCTAATAGCCTGCTTTGACTGGAAGTTTTACCAGTAACATAAATAGTCGATTAACACATTTTTTTAATGTTATATGTATCATATATACTGTATTCTTGCATAAGTTAGAGAAACGAAAATGTTATTAAGAAAATCATAAGGAAGAGAAAAATATATTCATTAAGTGGAAGTGGATCACTGTAAAGGTCTTTATCCTCTTTATCTTCATGTTGAGTATGGCTGAGGAGGAAGAGGAAGAGGAATAGGAGAGGTTGGTCTTGCTGTCCCAGGGGTGGCAGAGGTGGAAGAGGTGGAGGAGGTGGAAGGGGAGACAGGAACACTTCGTGTAACTTTAAGGAAATACACTATACTTTCTGTCTGAGTTTTTTGTGTTTTCATTTCTCTAAAAACATGTCTATATGGTACCAATCTTTCTTCCTCAATTTGTTTTAGTTTAAGTGCCTATATCATAGGCTATGTCATAAAATAAGTCAAAAGCAGTCTTGAATAAGTAGGACATTTCTGCCAAATTGTCTAAGGTCAGTTTGTTTTCTGGCACTGCTGCTTGTGCGTCTTCTTCCTCATCTGGCACTGGTTCAGAAGCACTCATCTCCATCAAGTAATCTTCTGTTAATCCCTTTGGTGTGGTGTCTGTTAGCTCTTGAATTTTTCCAAGAACCATATCTTGTAACCTGTAACTCGCCACCTTTTTTTAACAAATTTTTAAAAACTTTGTAATTTCAGAATATTACGGGGATACACACGTTTTGGTTACATAGTTCACTTTAGTACAGTTTGAGTCAAAGTTGTAAGTGTGCCCTTCACCCAGATAGTGTGCGTTATACCCAGTAGGTGTGAATTTACCCATCCCCTCTTATGCCCTCCCATCTACTTGATTTCCGTTGAGTTTTACTTCCATATGTGCACATAAATTTTGATCAATTCGTTCCAATTTAGTATTGAGTACATGTGGTGTGTGTTTTTCCATTCTTGCGATACTTCGAAGAATCATTCACCACTTTTTTTGCCGTATTCACAGTCTTTTTCATGATTTTCTTAATTGTCTCTGTTGTAAATCCTGTGAAGTCATGTACAACATCTGGACACAGTTTTCTCTAGCAGAAATTTATTGTTTCATGCTTGATGGCTTTCATGGCTTTTTCTATAACAATGACATCTTCCATGGTGTAATCCCTCCAGACTTTCACAGTGTTCTCTCTATTAGGATTCTCAACCATAGCATTGACAGTCCTTCCCATACCATGTGTAATGAACCTTAAAGGTCTTTACGACCCCCAGATCTAGAGGCTAAAGTGGAGACTTTGTGTTTAGGGGCAAATAGACCACTTCAGCACTTTCAGGACTGAATTCATGGGGTTCTGGGTGGCCAGGTGCATTATCTAATATCAATAAGAGGCAGTCCCTTACTGGCAAAGTACTTCCTAACTTCAGGGACAAAGCATTGATAGAAACAATCCAGAGGGTCTTTGTTGTCCAGTCCTTCCTGTATAACAAAAAGACTGGCAGCTGGTGTTTATCTTTTCCCTTCAAGGCTTCAGGGTTAGCTGCTTTGCAGATGAGGACGATCCTGATCATAAAGCCGACCGCATTTGCAGAAAACAGCAGAGTTAACTTCCTTTCCCTTCCTGCCTTAAATCCTGGTGCTCACTTCTTTGTGGCATTTTTTCCCCCCAGAATAAGACACTTTCATCTGCATTAAAAACCTGTTCAGGCTGATACACTTTCTCATCAATGGTTTTTTTTTAATGGTGTCTGGGAACTAGTCTGCTGCATCTTGGTTGGCAGAAACTGCTTCTCCTGTTATCTTGACATTTTTAAAGCCAAACCTCTTTTTGAAACTATCAAACCATCCTTTGCTGGCATTAAATTTTTCAGCTTTAGATTATTCACTTTGCTTTTTCTTTGAGTTGTCGTATAATGACTCCACTTTTTCTTGAATCGTATTAGAGTCTGTACATATGCCTTTCTTACAGCAATCCTGCACCCACATAAAAGCTGCATTTTCTTTTTTTTTTTTTATTTCAGCATATTATGGGGGTACAAATGTTAAGGTTATGTATATTGCCCTTGTCCCCCTCCCCACTCGAGTCAGAGCTTCAAGCATGACCATCGCCCAGACGTTGCGCATCACACTCATTATGCATGTATATACCCATCCCCTCCTCCCCCCTCCTGTCTGCCCGACACCCGATAAATGTTGTTCCTATGTGTCCACTTAGGACACAGTGGTTTGAATTGTGAATTGGTTTCAGTGGTTGATCACTGAAACCAACTGGCTAGTGAGTCCATCCATTCTTAGTAGAATGGGTTTCAGCTCCATCCAGGAAAATATAAGAGGTGCTATATCACCATTGTTTCTTATAGCTGAATAGTACATTTTATTAATCCACTCATGTATTGATGGGCACTTGAGTTGTTTCCACAACTTTCCAATTGTGAATTGTTCTGCTATAAACATTCGAGTGCAGGTGTCTTTTTTATAGAGTGTCTTTTGTTCTTTTGGGT
>CAUYMX010053967.1:0-14882 GCA_963573855.1 Lepilemur septentrionalis | reverse complement strand
GAAATGCTCTTTTTTTGGTACTAGAATGAAAATAGGAACTTGCTTTTATAGCAAGAAAGGAAAAGCTACTTTAATTGAATATTCACAACATGCAAAGAGCATCCACGGGTATCAATGACACTTAGCCTTTATAGCAACCTGTGAGATGGTGAGGGTTATTCTCTTTATATATGGGACTTCAGACTAAGGGAGTTTGAGACACTCACTCATTGTCCCATTAGCAGTTTAAGACAGAGCCCAGCTTTGAACACACAGCTGTGTCACTAAAAGCCCTTGCTTTTTCCATAAAAACAAAGCCTCTTAGGGAAATTGCTCTGGTTCTCCCTCTCTGCATTGTTTTCCGAGAAGGACGAGAATTCTATAAGGAGACAACAGGCCTGTGATATCTGGGGAATCCACAAAGGAAGGGATGTGATTGTTTTGTTACTTGACAAGGAAGGGCAAGCTGAATCACTGCAGGGGAGCTCTGCTACATTCCCAGTTCACTGAGAGCATGCAGGTCTTCATGCAAGCTGGCAGCCTTGGCTCCTTAGGGCCAGCCACTCTTTCTTTAAGAGGGACCCAAGACTAAGCCTGGCTATAGGCTGAGGAGGAGGGATGTATTTACAGGATGTGATTTGGGTTAGATGACAGATCCCTGAAAGAACCCCAGATTCTCCTATTCTTATTCTGATAACAAAAATTCCCACCCCCGCTGCCTGTCTACATTAAGGCATCATTTGGATATGATCTGGAGGGGACTTCCAGCCATTGAATTCATGGGCCTTCATTGCTTCACTGGGAGAACCCACTGCCCTTTAGGAGTAGGCACAAGGACCCCAGGGAAGTGTATTTTGATGGGAGAAAAGGGGAAAGCTTCAGGGTTGCTGGTGTGGCAGTTAGTCTCATTGCACGGGGCCAAGTACACCAGGGTCTGGGATAGGTGTGGGAAATGAGAGATGTTTACTGGACTTGGGAGTGGGAGTCGGGGTGATGGTGAGGAAAAGCCATACACACACATGCACACATGTGTACACCCATGCACACATACATACACATGTGAACACACACCCTACCGTGCCCCAAGGCATTCTGTGGGTGAAGCATTATATTGGAGTCAGACATTCTGTGTTTGAACCTCACTTCTCTCACTTGTATATGTATGATCCAGGCCCAGTTTCCTAACCTTTCTGAGTCTCATTTACCTCATCGGTAAAACATTGCAGATTGAATGAAAAACAAAAACAAAAACCAACTATCCATCACTTATACCATGTTGTGAGAACAGTATCTGGTCCAAGGCACTTGTAGATCTAGGCTGGGAATGGAGTCCAGAACAGGCCCAGGAGGGAGGGATGGGCCAGAGAGTAAGAGAGGGTGGAAGTCATATTGTGGTGGGTAACAATGATTCACTAATTCTCCTAGCTGCACAGTTCCCATAGTGTGGCTGTGCACAATATATCTATCGAACCTCCTGTTTAGGAGCATTTGGGCCCTTTCTAGTTTGGGGATGTTCTGAATAGTGCCTCTGTGAACATTATAGTACATATGTTTTGGTGCTCTAAGTATGTATATACTCCCTTGAATATCTACCCAGAATTGGAATTCCTTGATCATAGGGTGTATACATGCTCTGTTCTAGTAGACACTGTCTAATGGCTTTCTATTTTTTATACTGTATTTTTAAAAAGTTTGAATTGATTCTAAATATTTAAAAATCAAATATCCTATGGGAGGATCTGGCAAACCAAGGGCCACATTGCCGAATGAAACCGAATAGACTAGAGCTAGTTGTAGCTGCCTGTTTTAGGCAGGGAGCTCGCCCCAGTCCCCAGGCAGTTGCTCCTCTCTTTGATGATACTTTCCTGAGGGAGACTAGTCCTCATTCATTGATTGAGAACTGCTGGGAGAGAGCAGTGACAATTCCCTAGGAATTCTGGCCAGTGTACTTGTGTACAAAATGTGCTCTAGAGATCTGAGGATTTCTCAGACAAGTGGATGCAGATGCTGGCAGTTGGAAGGCAAGCATTGGCATGGTAGGACAGGAATACAAGCGAGGCATCAACAATGGCTGCTATATAGATATATTCCATGTTTTCTTCCAGGTCTCCAATCCCTAGAATCTTATATTCTAGGATTCTTGTTCCTATAGCCTCAACACATAGAGCTGGAAGTGTGTTGCTTTTCATTTATGCATATAAAATTTCTTCTCCCATTTCAGAAGGTCCGTTCACCCTCCTCCTCTACCACTGCCTTCCCAAGCAAGTCCAGATAACTACACATTTATAGCAGTCCTATTCAGATTACAATCCAGCCTATCTGGGGTCTCTCCCAGATGCTTTATTCATTTTCTTTCCATTCAGGTACACAGCATCTCTGCTGCCTCTGTGAAAACATATTCAAAATATTTTAATAATGCATTTGCCTATCCTTGCATGTCCTACGGTTTGCAATCAAGTAGACCAATTACATTGTTGCACAGCCCTTTAAACTGCAGTAAGAGTTGCCTGGAGATGAGAAATCTATACAGAGGTAAGGTAGAAATTATATTTCTTTTTATTGCTCTTCAATTTTCAATTTGTATTCCAAGGTAATTTGGCATCAAAATAATTCTTAGATTCTTAGAAGAGAATAGGATCTATATGAATAAGAGGAGACCTACTTATTTACCACATATTATGTTAATAACACACATACACACATGGCTATGCACAAAAAAAAAAAAAGGTTGCAAATGGTCGCTATGACAAAGTGCCCTATGGGATTTTTGCAGAAGATGAAAAAATCTAATTTCTCATCTAGGAAATAACAAATATTTAGCCACCCTCTGAGACTTGATTGTATCTACCCCAATCACAATAATTCTTAGAGGGATACAGCCAGTGACACATCACTTTTCATTTTCACAGAAAAAAAAAAAACAACAATCCCCCCCTCAGGTCTAAAAATCAATACTCCAAAGACTCAAAAAATGGCTAAAGCAATTAAAACAAGAGTGTTGGTCACAATTCCCATGTTAACTCATTTTCGAAACTCATTTGAAAATGACATAGGATGAAAAGATTAAAAAAGAAAAAAGAAAGAAAATAAAACAACTCTGTGACAATACCACATGGCTAACATGTACAGTGAGGGACTTTGACCTGGAAGTATTAAATTCCTACCTGGAGAAATTGGGGAAAATTTTCTGTTAGTACTGGATATTTATACCACCCCCCCATATACATGCACATGTGTGGGTGTGTTTACATACACAGTTGATTATCATTATTCATAATTATTCATAATTGTTGTGTTCTATAAAGCCAACATGGATACTAAATTACCTAATATAGAACTATTGCTCCTAGAGGAAATACAGGGTTAGGTTCCTGAGAGCCTCTGGTCACAACATTTTGGTGAACCAAAATGCCATTTTTGTTATATAGGTACATTTGACAACATCCTTATAAGACAAGACAGTCTCATCATCATTGAAAATCTGTTCTTCCACATAATTCTTTTCCTGTATAACACTCAGAAAGTATTTAAAAAAATAATTTTGCAGCCTCTTGATTTACAGAACCTACAAATTTAGCAGTTTTCATGCTACACTGCTTTTTGAAGTATACAAGCCAGCCAGCACTAGCTGAGAAGGGTCTGACATTTTCCTGGCCCTGGGTAACATGAACATAAATTTATTTAGCTTTCATGACAATGCTGTCCACTATGCATTTTTTAAATCAGTTGTTATCTTATGAATACACCAATTTAGCTGCTTTTTCATCTTTTCCATACTTCATCACACACTGCAGATGTTACTTTAGCACTTTCTGAAGCAGCCTCACGTACAGCATGGTGAATTTCCTGTCCTTTTTCCTAGATGTACTATATTGTTGATTCATTAACACTGAACACACAGCCAATAGCACTATAACTCATGCCTGGAAGAAACTTATCTGGCACACGTATATTCTTCAAAAGGCACATTCAGTCTTCTCACACTTAGAAACAGTAGACAGCACTTCAGCGCTATGCTGGGGACCATTTTAAACAGGAAAATCACCAGCAAAAACACAAAAATGTGAAAAATGCAGCACTAAATAGACTGTAAAAAGCATTCTTGTTACAATATTAAAGCTGAGACAAGAACACATGGTGTTACCTTATTTGACCTCAGCTGACAAGACACAAGTGAGGCAACTCAAATTTTTCACCGCTCTTTTAATGCTCAAGAATGGATGTGGAAGTTCCATGAGTATTGATTTTGGGATTACTAATAAGTTTTAGTGAGTAGGTGAATTAGCAAATACAAAATCCACAAATAATGAGGATCGAGTTTATATTCTTGTTATTTGATGCTTAATTCATCAGATCTGGGTAATTTGAATGAATTTTTATTAGTATTTTTCATGCTTTCAAGGGAAAAATTCTTGGAATAGGAAATTTTTGGAGAGTATCTTCCGTTACTGGGTCCCTCTATGTTGGCATTCCCTTATCTCCTCTGACTTTAGGGTAAGTTTTTGATCTAATCCTTAAGTGAATTCTCCTAGGTAATATCTTGGCAATATGTCCAGCAGTGTTGGCTCTGAATTCTGTTTCTGGCATATTTTTAGCAGTGTGACCTCTGGGAAACTACTTAACCTTAAGGAACTTTTATTTTCCTAATCAAATAGGGATACAGGAAACAAATTACCATGCCATGAACTTTACACAAAGCATTCTTCATTCCTTACTTAATTCATACAGTGATGTTAGGAAATAAGTATTATTATATCCATTTAGCACGACTATTTGAATGTGTTTGAGTGGAGAGGCATATAAAGTAGTGGTTAAAAGAGCAGGTTTGGGAGTCATTTGTCTTGTTCAAATCTACTGGGTGGAAACCAGTTACCTGCTGTGAGTGCATGGAAACAAATGCTGAGATGAAGCCTCCTCCAGCCTGGGTCCCTGAATGACCATGTGGAGCAGAACTCCCACTGACCCATTCCATGACATGAGTCATGTCATGTCTCATAACATAAATGAACCCATGTCATGCTCTGAAGACATTCAAAACCTTAAATGTGCAATGGGAGACTTGTATCCCAGAATAGATTCAGAGATTCAGGGATAAATTTGTTTCAGGTTTTAAAAAGCCTAATATGACAAATACTCGCAAACCTGTAATCTTCCCTGGGGGCAAACAATTAAGACAGTTATATAGTCAAGTAGGTAGATAGTGAGCTTGTGAGAGCTTAAAAAACAATATGATGATCTCAAGAAATCCAGGTGTGATTGTTGTATATGTGCATATATATTTGGAGAAGGGGTAAGGTGTATGCCAAAGAGGAGTTGCCCCAAGAAGGGGCAGACTCAAAGAGGAATTAAAGCTTTAGAATCTCTAATCATTAGTAATGTCTAGCCATTTGGATAAATGATATGGAAATGTTGGGCTGATAGAAGAACTTCTAGGTAGGGTAAACTGCATGTGAAAATGTGCAGAAGTATAAGAGAGCAGGTACTGGTGAGGGCCAGAGCAGTGTGGGAACACTATCTTGTACTAGGATGTTATTGAAGACTTTGGAGTACAGGAATGATAGCAGCAGAATTAGGCCCTAGAAAGAATATTCAATTGTTAGCACTGATTCATGACTGGAACAGATGGATGCTATAAACAGGAGAGTACTAGGAGACTCTCTTCTCATTATCTACACACAGAGTTAAAGTGTCTATCCAGGGCAAGGGAAGGGATGACTTTTAGAGGCATTGGAGAAAGAAGGCATTATATACGGTGAGTGTATCTGTCAACAAAGCGATAATAATGCTGTGTAACAACGACAATGAAAAAAATAGACAAAAACTCAGTGGCTTACAGCTGCAATATTTATCTCACTCATGAGGCTTCTAGTTAGTTGAGGTTAGGCTGATCTTGGTTGAATTCAGCGAACTTGGCTCAAAGCTACAGGTTAACTTCATATTTGTCTCATTCTGAGCTCAGGCTGGAGAGGCAGTGGATACCCAGAATATTTTCTTTTCACAACAATGGCACAGATGCAAAAGGACACACCCAACTTCACAAGCATATTGTAAGCCTTTGTTCACGTCACAACTACCTCCATCCCATTGGACAAAGCAATTCACATGGCTAAATCCAAAGTTAAGGAGTGGGTAAGTGTACCCTGCTCAACATGAGTCCACATGGGGTGAAGTATTGAGATTAGTTATTGAATCTGCCACAGTGAACTTAGGAAAAGGAAAAATCAAACTTACCCCAAGGTTGCAGACCTATTTGATTGAAGACTGTCTGTCTTCTGTTTAATTAGTTGCCAGGGCAATATCCTATTAAAGATCACCTGGGTAATGGATCCAAACTTATTTCCCCCAAATGCAAGAAGATACATGAACTTCAGGAAATATCTTCAGATCTCATTCTTCATTATCTGCTTCCTTTTGAAGATTGTCATTGTCTGAGGCTCTCTGACTTTACCACTTAAGAGTTATGAGGATATTGGCGAGTTATCTTAACTTCACTGTATTTCAGTTTCTTGACTTGTGAGGTGGACATACTGATTTTACCTGCTGTATACCAAATGCAGTAATATAGGTAAAGCACTTAGAGAATTACTGGGCTCTAGGTAAGTGGGTTTTTTTTTTATTATTAACTCATTTAATTATTACAGCAACTCTATCATGCAGACATTTTTAAAAATAATCCCCAAATTATGGATGAAGAATCCAAAATGGTAAAGTAAGTAACTTTCCTAGGATGACATTCCTTCACACCCAGTTCCATTTCAAAGAATAATTGCTTTTATCATCCAATGGAACTAATTCCAGACCATTCTCTCTGCATTTGTATTTATATTTGCAAAAGTATAATATTGTTTTGCATATGTGTATATGTTCTCTTTTTAAAAATGTTATATCATATCCATCTATATTTCTTCTTGCTTTTATTCAACTCAACAAAATATTTTGAAATTCTTTTGGTGTCACTAATATGAATCTATCTTATATAAAGTGTAGCAAATAATTCAATAACCTAAATATGCTCATATATCATTCAGCCCTCCCATTATTGGTAAACATGTAGGCCCCTCCCAGTTCCTCACTGTTGTATCAATACTGTACTGGCCACCCTGGGACAATCCTCCTGTGGTGCACTGATGTGAAGTTCTTGGGGAAAGGTACTGAGCAGTGCACTTGCTGGGCCAGAGTGTGCATGAGTATGATTCTAGGAGTTACAAGCACGCTCCTCTCCAGTGTGGCTCTATGAGTTCACTCTCCCACCAGCAGTGACAGGGGTTTGTTTTTCTGGTAGTAAGAAAGCAAAAGGTCTTGGGAAGAAAGAAAAGATGGGGTAGGAGAGGGAAGGCCCTGAGAACCATGGAAGACTCCAGGCCGCTGTCTCCTCCTTCCCAGTTTTCATTGGACCTGCATGATTCAGTTTTGGGTTCCAATCCCCAACTACTTCTGGGGAAAAACAAAACAAAACAAAATGCTCTGTCTTTTATAATGGACAGAGCATTATTTCCCATTTGCCTATACTCAGGAGGCTTCTAGGACCTCACTTCTTTATTAAGAAGCAGACGAGGGCCTTTTGTTTAGGACACAGAGAACAGTATTTTTTTCCCCCACTCCCCATCTAGCCTAGTAATAGTGCTAGATGGCCCAGCTGGCACTATTATAAAACCCTTCTTAGGAGCCACTCACCCTCTCACCTCGACACAATAAATTTCAGTTCACTAAGGAAGTCTGGGTGGCTCCAGAATTTAAAAACCTGTGGGAAAAGAGTCTTTCTAAATGGTTAAAACAGCAAACAAAATTTATCATGAAGCATTTCCCTTTCAGCAACTGATAGTAGTCTTTGTGACTATGTACAATAGTTAGCAGACAATTAGGAAAATGCTGCTCTCTGACAATTTATAAAGTTCAGTCTTTGGAAACTGGACAGAAAAGCTTGGTTCTAACCTAGTAACCAAAGCTATATAATTAATTAGTTCCTGCAGGTTTCAGGCAGAAAATGGCGTTGCTGTGTTACAGTAATAATCCCAGTTGTCGTTGACTTATCAGCAAACTGCAGCTCCTCTCTCCGGGGAAGAAACCCTGTAATTTAACAAATCACTGTATCCTGGGTTTTGACATTGCACATGCTTTTCAATTTCCATCTGTTCCTCTGGTTCATTAGTATTTTATTGTTGCTGCAGTCAGAAACATTTTAATAATTTTTCTTCCTCCAAAATAACATACCATCAACTATCTTCTGTCATCCCTTTGGACACCTAAAAATGGCATGTCCATTCCAATTTTAAATAGCTTTTAAGAAGTATTATTTTGGCCATTTTCCCAAAAGTTCAAGATGGCTGCCTTTGGCTATGCTTGAGAATAATTGCTTTGTGTATGGAAACAAATATTCAAAGCCTACTTCAAACACAAAATTTTTTATGTGGAAGAGAGCAATGTCTTTTTGTGTTCTTAAAATGTCTCTTTATTAGATCAGAGCCTGATCAAGAAATTCAATGTGTTCGTCTGCAAATGCACATATACACAATTTTTCACATACATACTCCACACTTCCCTAAGCCAGTATACGCACACACATACATGAACACATATGCTCTATATATGCCACACATGCATACACACCATACATGTATACTCTCCCACACTCCATACACACATACCCCATAGCCCTCCAAACACAAACACACATACACAGAAACACCATGCATGAATACATATACTTTAATACACACATGTACTGCATAGACAAATATACTATAGATATACAAACACATGCATACTACATATATATACATACAACCTCAAGCACACACATCATAATTACACTTATCCCACATTCCCCCAAATACGGCATATACACATGAACATGAATATGCACACCGTACACTGCACACACACATCATGCATGCACAGACACTCAATCCACATATATATGAACTGCAGACACACACTTACACATACATCCAACATGACTAGCTTGTGGTGTAAAGAGAAATGAAAATATTAACCAGCCAAGAATGATAGTGAAAAAAATCTATAAATAAATACAAGTAAGAATGTACACTAGGAAATGTATATTAGGAGATATTTTGGAATGAATTTTAAGATTGTTGCAATTATTTTACTAACTTTCCAGAAAAAGATTTTTTTGAGACACATGGTCTCAAAAATGGATACTTTTCTTTTGGGGCATGTTCTGTCTTTGAACACTCAGACCCATTCTTCCTGAATTGAAATGAAAGATCAAGGCCAAAGGTTCAAGAATGAAATCAGGTCATCTTACCAACACACACACACACACTCTCACACATATCCATGGACAAATGGTTGAAGGTAGTGCTAATTCCAGAATGTCTGGGAATATGCCAGCTGTTATGGAAAGAACGAGATTTCCCTGAGGATGTGGCTGTCCATGACTGGGAATGATGAGGCAATCCTGCTTGGAAATATCTAGAGTGGACAGCTCTATCATTCTTGGGTTCCTTTGTTCTGCAGTATTTATTTCTAGCTTCCTAAAGATTGATTACTTGGGGGGCCCAGTGCTGCCTGGAATGCTGCTTATGGGGAGTGGGCAGTGGTTCCCTCGGCAGGACAGAGGCCAGCCTCGTGCCCATAAAAACTCAAAGAAGTGTCAACACACTCAGAGAGGCCCCTCTCTGCAGAAGGCCAGGCATCCCATCAGGACCCACAGCACATACTCTCATACCCTGATAGGGAACTGTCCTTTCCCACTGTCACCTTCAGAAAATGTTCTGGATGTACTGCAGACGGCTGTCAGGAACTGTGAGTGTGAAGCTCAGAAGCAGAGAAGGCTTGACCTTAGAGTGACATCTGACTTTACAGGTTTAAGGACTGTCTAAAGTCAGCTGTGACGGGAAATCAATTCACAGAAAATGCTGGGAGCCCCATTAAACATTTTAAATAACTTTCCCGCTCACCTTTGTTCCTGTCCCTCTTTTCTTTTCATTCCATTCTTACCCACCTGCTTCCTCTTTCTTTCCCCTAGCCTGCCTGCCTGCCTTCCTTCCTTCCTTCCTTCCTTCCTTCCTCCCTCCCTCCCACCCTCTCTCCCTCCTTCCATCCTTCCTCCCTTCTTCTTTTTGTCTATCTTCTTTTCCTCCCTTTATAGCCTTTAGTCTTTTTAAATTGATATCAAAGAAAGTTATTATATTATGTTCTAGGAGGAAGAGTATATAGAACAACTCCCTGCTTAACCTACACCAGCTAGATGTCAGATTGTTTAAAGCAGTATTGTGTTTCAAAATTTGTTATAAAATGTATTTAACCAACTAACAGGCATTGAGTATTGACTTTTAACCAACTCTTCTAATTCTTCCCCATTAGAGAATTGTCTTTAACTAATAACTAATCTATTATTATTTGTGGCCTCAGATGGCCAGTTGAAGTCAGGTTAGATGCATGCATTTAGGCTATAGAATCTTAATTTCTTCATCTGAAGGGTGATGAAAAACATGAAATTCATCCCCCATCTGCTGTTGTAATTATCTCACAATTGCTGCCAAACTTAACCTTCTCAGAACTCTCTTTGGGTGTCATTCCCATCTTTAGCAAGTTCACATTCACAGATGCCTGTGCAGGCTAGCTCCAATCCACCATCGGCTCACTTCCTAACCTCTAAGATTTGGTCAAATGTCTCCAAATTTCTTGCTTTCCTTGGGCTACCTGTGTTGGATTCCTAAAGCCCATAAATCCTTTCAATGTGTCTGAAGTAGAATTCATTGTTTCTTCTTCTGAAATCCATAGCATGTAGCTTCTTTTTCCACTTAGCCTTGCACAATAATTAGGGGCCTATTGTCTCTCTTGTGTGAGGACTGGCACTATTCATCTTGGAGTAGCCCATATGCAAGGTGGGATTTCCATAAATGATGCTATAAATATTAACTTGAAATATACCAGAGTACATGCTACCTGCTTGTTGTTGCCTGCCTAACACCTATTCCCTCATTTTCATGTGAGAGCACCTGGACTTTCCAAAGGAAAATCACATATTTCTAACTCACAGATGGTGGGGGACTGACCTTGCCCCATTGATCAAGGGGTATCCACGTGACCCAATTGGACCAATCAGATTCATAGTGATTACTCCAGAGATGGATACATAGCTTAACCAGCCATGAGTCCCAGATGGTTTTGCTTAAATGATTGGAAAAGAAGTTTGTTCCCTGGATTCTGTAGTAAAACTATCAGGATGCAAGCCAGGACTTGCTGATGACCACATTCATGAGTACCTTTTGAGACAGTCTGCTTTTAAATGATGCTCGTGTAAAGACAAGACCATCATTTTCTTTACATTAGCATCACACATCATAATTACACATATCCCACACTCCCCAAACACAACATATATACACAAGCATGAATATACAAACCACAATACACATGCACTGCACATATACACCATGTGTGCATATACACACATGATCCACAGATATACAAACTACTTACACATACGCACATACACACACACACACACACACAAGATGACTAGCTAAAGGGCCAAGGGCCAAATTCCCAATGACTAATTTTGTTTCAGTCGTGGCTGAAGTTATGTGCCCATGGACATTTTGTCATATAGCCCAATATATACCTACTTTTGCCTTAATCAGTTTAATTTTCTCTGTCTATTATTCTTTTTACCTTTCATTCATTCTTTCATCTTCTTCTTCTTTTTTATTTCCTATTCTTTACATCTAAAAGATTCCAGAGAGATATAGTCATTCAGAGCTATGGTCCCCAACCCCAGGGTTTTGGTCCAGTACCAGTCGGTTGCCTGTTAGGAACCAGGCCACACATCACTGCCTGAGCTCTGTCTCCTCCTCCCTCTGCCCTGCCTCATCCTTGGAAAAATTGTCTTCCATGAAACCACTCCCTGGGGACAAAAAGGCTGGGGACTGCTTTTAAGGGACAACCCAGCCACATAGCAGGAGGTGAGCAGCGGTAAGCGAGAAGCTTCATCTTTTTTACAGCTGCTGCCCATCACTCACATCATCGCCTGAGTCTGCCTCCCCCACTGTGAAACCGGTTCCTGGTGCCAAAAAGGTGGGGACCACTGATTTAGAGGAATAATAGAAATAAGCAGGTATCTATCTCATAAGGCCAAAAGATCAAGTAGGAAAAGTTTGTTTTCTGCAACTTCTAACATCATATTTCTGAAGATATTTTTCTGGATCCCAGTGATCCTATGTAACCTAGAACACTGCTTCTTAGAATTGAATGTACACGTAAATCCACTGGTGATCTCATTCAAATGAAGGTTTGGACTCAGCAGGTCTGGGTTGCACCTGAGATCCTATATTTCTAATAAGCTACGGGGGATGGTGATGGCGCTGGCCAATGGGCCACGTTTTGTGTGGCAGGGGCCTCAGGAGCCTCACTGTCAAGGGTCATCATTAGTGTCCAGCCCCTCCTGTCCAACTGAAATTACCTTTTAGCATGTCACTGCTTGCTCAAAGTGGTGATGGTTGAATATGCCACTCTTTTCCAGATAATATCCTTACTTTTAAGCTGATTTTATAAAGAAAAATTAATGAAGCCAAAAACAGGATCACACATGGGAGGAAGAGTGAGCAGTTTGCAAAGCCAGTGCAAGGCTTGTTTAGAATGCTACGAATACACAAGGAACATCTTGCGGTCCTCTCTTACCCCATTCTTGAATCACAGATTTGTCTTATTGGAAACATTTACTGTAACATAGCTTGTCTCTGCTGGGACTCTGCGGAATTATGGCACATGCTTTTTCTGGGGCCCACCCTGCTGCCCGACAGAATGGCTATCCCACCTGGGCTGTGATCTCATTTATATCCTCCCCTCCGTGCCAGATTCCTGGGTTCTGGCGCTGGGAACTGAAGCAGCACCATTGCTCACTCATAGCGGAAGCTGGCTGCTTACTGACAATGCCGCGTGGCTCCGGATGAGCTTCCCATGTTATCCTGCTTGATGATGCGCTGCGTTGCTTTCACTCTAACAGAAACATATGCCTTGTGCATTTGTTATGTTTGGGGATTATTAATAAGCACACAGAAGTACTTAAAGAGGCATGAGTATCTCATCTCCCTGTAAACATGCCACTTTCAAATCCGGAGTCTGCCCCCACATATTCATAAACTCCTGTCGTCAAAATCACTTTCTTGTTGAGACTGGGCATGTCTCCCATTTTCTAGCACATCCTCTCTGAATTTCTCTGGTTTTCTCTCTCCTAATCAAGAGTTAATCAAGCAGAGGTGGCACATAATCCTCCTGAAGCCCTTCTCTAGGGTCTTGAGTAAGTGAAGGGTGGAAGATACAGAAGGAAGCTTGCTATTTGTGTTTTAAGAAGCCAATGTGACTTCAGATTTCAGGAGCATTGGATTCAGTGCACCATAACTTGAGGAAGACACCATTTGGTTACTTCCTACCTTCTGGAAAAGAATGTGAGGACAAGGGGATGAGAGCTAAAGACATCAATAGGAAAGAATAATTAGAAAAGTACATAGATCCAAGTTTGTTTTTCTGTTATCAGTATTGGGAGAGGGAGAGCTTGAACTTAGCCTTTGGAATAAATTGTTATATTGAAAATAATATTTGGCAAAGACAGGCCCTTCATTAAAGTCACCATGAAAGCAGAATGAGCAGCTTCCTGGGATGAACAAAGCTGGCTTGGAGTCAAGACAGACTCGCTCCTGTCCCTCAGCAGGTTTCTGGAGATTTCTCTTCTTAGCTGATGGGTATAGGCTCAGGGAATGCAAACTGACATTTTTACTAGAATAAAAAAAATCCAATAGTAACTTAGATATGTTGTAAAAACAACTGTATACATTGCATCCTGTATACAGATATAAAGTAAATTTGAAAAATTAGTGCTCCTGTCAATTAAATATGCCTAAAGAAGAAAGGAGAAGGGATGCATCATAGCGCCAGGGAATGAGGGAGAGAAAATGGCCTTTCCTCCAAATTACTTTGGCTTCATTCCAGAGCCAATATCCTTAATTTTAGCCACATGTGAGTGGAAAATCACCTTATCAGTGTTGAAGTATTTGTTACGAGGTTTCTTTTCTAATACATAAATAGAAGTGCTGTTGACAAAGGGTCCAGATTGAGATCAAATAGATTGCGAGAACCATGGTGAACCAAGGCTTCTTTTCTTCAGGGTTTTGAGATTACCCAAGGGGGCTTTGCTGCTAACAGCCAAATAGATCTCTGCACATTATTAGAGAAGCAGAAGGTACATTTGTGAGAAATGTCAGAGTGAGAACCAAAGAGGGGGGAACAGAATGCATTATTCATTGTGGTGAGGACTTTCCCATCAATACATGCACCGTTGCTGTCATGAGAGGACTCCAGGGTTTTCCTGAGAGTTTATTATTTATCAGTAAATTGAAAGGGAAGCCTGCTGCTCATGTCTTTCATGAGAACATGGCTATGAGCTGGGACTAGGTACTGCTACTCCTAGGTGCTGCTCTCAACCTTTTGTGGCAGGAGGGGGCCCAGCAGAGGTACATATATCTTTGAGATCCTTACTCACGGCCAGGTCTTTACCTGGCCTAAGAGACTTGCTGTCCCTCATCACTGGGGGTTTGTCAGCTGGTTTCAGGAATAACTGAAACTAGAAGTCCTGGCATCTACTCATAGCTCAATTGTGTGTCGCTGGGCAAGTAACTCTCACTCTCTGAATGTCTGGGCTCAGCTTCCTCAAGTGTAACATGAGAGTTTGGGACTAGGGTACCAGCCCTAAGACTTTGTGTTCTGTGACACTCTATGATTCTCTTGTATCCCTTGTCTAGGCTTTGGGGAAATCCTGCCTATAATCTCAATACAGCCAGATTCCGTTCACCATCCCCACCCCTGGCTTGGTACAGTCTTCCTCATCTCTCACTTGGGTTACCACTGCAGCTTCTAATCTGAGCTGTCTGCCTTCTCTC
>CAUYMX010053963.1:0-16910 GCA_963573855.1 Lepilemur septentrionalis | reverse complement strand
GGAATATTCTAATGCTGAAAAGGTTTGGGAAGATTTGGAAGCATAGCAGGTGCTACCATGCAATCAGTAGACTCTTTCTGCTGATTGATCCTATCTGCGAGTGGGAAAAAGGAACTTAGATTCAATCGGCATCTGCTTTGGAATAGTCATGGTATAAGATTATACACACATACTTACATACGCTTATGTATGGATTTTATGCATATACATATTAGATTACACACATCATATATGTTTATAATAAAAGATTTAATATAATGTAACAATTTATAATATAGTATTTTTAATAATGTGTGGTATAAGTAGTATAATATTAGCCCATTTTAATGATGAGATCTCTAAGGCTTAGAGAGTTACCTATGTAACACTGTACCTAAGAGTAAGAATGAGGATTTGTGCTGAAGTCTACTGAATTCCAGAGCCCACTATTTTTTCCACTATATATTGATGTCCAGGGAATACATCAACTGGAAACTTTAAAAATCAAGTTGATATTTTGATACACTCCATCACTTACTAGGTTTGGAGGCAGGGAAGGAGAGACAAGGAAAGGGCCAGGGAGGAGAGAGAGTAAGAGAGAGAGATGGAAATGCATGGTGGACATTAGAGAAAGGGCTGATGCAAGGAAGCAAGATAGAGAAAATTCTGTTGAATTCCACAGCCCACTACTTTTTTGGCTATATATTGATGCCCACAGAATAAATCAACTGCAAACTTTAAAAATCAAATTGATGTTTTGATAGACTCAGTAATCTATTAAACTTAAGAAATCACTTACTAGGCATGAGAGTCCAAATAAAACTTAATCATAATAATCACAATAAAGATACATGGATTATATTTTTTAAAATACTGATCAAAATAAAGATACTCTAACCATATAAATGTCATATGAAATACACTTAAAATTAAAAAATTTATTACATAATATATCAGAAAAATATAACAAAACTGAACCAACAAACATTAGCAATATAGCTCCAAAATATTAAACTGAACTATATGAAATTGCCAATAGTTAACCAAGTTTTTGACCTACAAAGGTAGCAATTCACATAAACTAAAGGTTAACAAAATCATAAATTGGATTTCTCAAAGTGTGATTTTAACATTTCATTGTGGTCAGGGCCAGTGTAATTTCAGCACTTTGGGAGGCCAAGACAAGAAGATTGCTTGAGACCGGGGGTTCATGACCAACCTGAGCAACATAGTGAGACCCTGTCTCTACAAAAAATAAAAAAATAAGCCAGGTGTGATGGTGTGTGTGTAGTCCCAGCTACTTGGGACGCTGAGGTAGGAGAATTGCTTGAGCCCAGGAATTTGAGGATGCAGTGAGGTATAATGACACCACGGCACTCTAGCCCAAGCATCAGAGTGAGACATTGTCTCAAAAAAAAAAAAAAAATTCAATTGTTACAAACTGATCAAAAAATTAATAATGATGTTGGAGAGTTAAACAGCACAATTAAGACACTTGATCAAAGTCACATATTTAGAACTTTATGTCAACTCTAAGATAATCTGCATTCTTTTCAAATTTTCAGGGAATATTTTCAAAAACTGAACATATACCAAGCCACAAAGGACATTTTAATAAATATCAAGGAATGGATAAAACATATAGACTATATTCTCTGACACAATACAATAAAATGAGAACCCATATAAAAAAAGAAATAATCAAAAATACTTTTGTCTGTTTGCAAACTAAAGAAATGGTTCTAAATTATTCATAGGTCAAAAAAAAGAAAGAAATCATGATAGAAGTTATAAATAATGCCAGGCTAGTTTATCATGATCTGATTTTTTCCATTTTTTCCATTTCATTTGGTCAGTGTGACTTGACATCTGGCACTAGTGCTAAAGCTAATGTAGTCAGATGCAGGAACAACAACAAAAAAAATGCCAGAAAAAAACCATAAAGTCTTAATCCAATTGCTTACTTATTTCACCTGTTTGTTAACAGATTTTGTGTCCAGATTTCATTTCGTCTTTTCTCCATTTTATTCCCCAGGGTTCCCCTAAGGAATAAGAAGGGTTCCCCTTCTTCACAGTTGAAAAGCCTGCAGGAGCATCATCACCAGTGTTGAGTACTTCTTACGTGGCCCTAAGCTCACTATGTTCCAGAGTCTTCAAAAGAACTTGCACACAGTGGACTACTGAGAAAATACCATATGGATATATGGGTATATATCCATTTATCGTCTCAAAATACCAGCTACTTTATCTTACCACAAATAGGCTTTGCTCAGTCTATATTAACCCTGGTAAGCACTGTTGTTGAAACAGGCATTTCCCCTTCTCATGGATGTGGGCAGATCCAATCATGTCTGTGTAGGGTTCTAAGTCAAGGAAAACAAATGAACAAGCAGTTGTTCAGAACAGTATATGCCTCCAAATCAGAGCCATGCAAATAAGAGCCAGGGAACAAACATATTCTGCTTCACTGCTCATTCCCCAAGCATCCAAGCAAAACACTCCCTTAAAATGGCATGTGCATTAGAACACAGAGGGGAAAAAATGCAGAGGTAAGCAAAGCTAGAATCTGTTCTAGCTAAAGGACTAGGCCTAAAGGACTCTGGTTAATAAAAGCCCAGGGATTCCATCTGCAACATTCTCCCAGGAGCATCATAATGTCAATATTCCAAAGGGGTGCAGAGCCCCAGAATCAAAGCCTAGGATGATGGAGAAAGGATGGAGAGGAATCCCCATGAACCCCTGGGGTTCTGTATAAAGGCAAAGGTTAAGAAGTAGGAAATAAAAAGCCATCTGGACACCATCCTAAAAATGTCCTACTTCACTAGTCGGAGGGGCACCCAAGTGAGCAAAAGCTTGACGCCATATGACGACATCAGGTAATCAGCTCATCTCTCTGTCTTTCCTTTATGTCACCAGGGACAAGCTCAGGTTGTTGGCAGCACAGCCTCTCCCAGGAAGAGGGTTTGGCCAATCTGTCGACGAGTATTTTAACAACATGGGCAAAGAAAACATTTTTAAAAATAGATGTCTTTGCTTTAGAGTGTAGGAGATATGGATATTTTTCTTACTGTGTTTCTTTCCTTTCGTGTTGTTATATTTAGAAAGACTGAATAAATAAAAGTAATGGTTATGTCAGATAAAATTCATTCGCCACCTTTAATATAGGACTCAAGGGCTCAAAGGCAAAGGCCCAGTGTAAAGGGTCAATCTCGTGAGAGAGTTCACACAGAATTTACCAGACAGAACTTACCCAGAACACTCAGAGGCATTAAAAAAATGAAGTTCATTATTATTTGTCATTACTCTCCCCTACTCTGAAACTACTATTCCTCCTAATGGCAGAAAAAAATAAAAATTGCCAATTAAAGGTAACTTATTCTGTTCCTGTTTGAACCTTTTCACTTTGAGATTGACTCAGCTTCATTTGGGTGAAGACCCAGTAAATGCCAAGGAACTTTCTCCCCTCTCTCAAGCAGTCACTTTGCCCACTCCTCCTTCTCAAGATGGTATCTGGGCACAGGGAAAACCAACACATCCTGTGGCAGGGGTCCTTGGAGTCCTTGATCTTCAGCTACAGAGACTGATTTTGTGTGTAAACATCCTGGGCTGGTATTTACTTACATGTGCCTGATTTCACTGTCCTTTGTGGGTGTGATGGTCTAAGGTCCCTGGGTCTCTGGGTCTCTGAGATCCCGAGGCCCCCATGGTTTGTGGCCTCTTGCTTCCTTGCCCTGGCCACAAGCCCATGCTGGGACAACCTTGCTCTCAGCACCGTGGCGTCCTCTCCCCAGGGCAGACAGGAGCTCCAGGCCATGAGGAAGCCTCTACCATGGCTACTCCACCACTTGCATACCGCGGTGAACACAGTGGGGCACAGGAGACAAGCCACGATGCGCTGACCCTCCCTCAAGCCATCTGGGGCTTCTGTGTCTGTTTCCAAGCCCCATCACTCCCTGCCCCAATTCTGCTTAAGCGTGGGGGGTGGGGGAGAAGGCAGTCTTTTCTCAAGACCAAGCTCTGGCACGCAGTCCCCACTGCACCCTCTCAGAATCGCGTCGTCCCTCCTCCCGTGGCAGCCTTTCTAGTTCCTCTTCCCGTCTGCTGGAAATTTCCCGTAACTCAATTCCTCTGCCTACTCTACACGCCAGCACTGATCCTACAAGATCTAGCTTGACTCTTTATACGTAGAAAACCCTATTGTTTTCCTCCCTGAAGCCTGATTTCTAGGATTGTTACACTGCTGTGGATTCAAAATATCATTTTGAGATTACAACCCTACCATCAACTCCTTTTCTTCGCTTTCTACTTTAACAATTCTAATTTTTTTCAAGACAGTGGAAGCTACATCTGCCAATGACTCACTCCAAGTAGGACAGCTGCAGTGGTTTTGATAAAAGGGACTAACTACTATCTACAAAGTTGTGGAAGAGGTGTGGGAGTACTGCAGGAAACAGCACAGCATCCCAGGGCTAGTAACAGTGTGGTTGTCACCACCACGAGGTCCAACAACTCATGATCTGGGTTTGGAATGGTCACTCGACATGGAAGGACAGAATGTGTGGAGGGAAGTAGCAACCTTCAGCGGGGGTCTTAGCAGGCCCAGGCAACCCCTCAGGGAAGGAGGCAGGCAGGGGAATAAATACTGACACCATCATCCTCCCTTCTTTTGAGCTGCTGGAGCATCCTTGTGGCCAAATCCAACAGCAGTCCAGAGGCAAAGGGGCCCCTGATAAGCTCCGAACAAGTCAGCTCCAGGTGGGAAAGAGCAAAGAGTGGATGTGACGAGCGGAAGACATCCCATCAAAGTGCTTTTCCACGACAGGGAAGCAGAGAACGCAGCAGGTACAAGGAAGTACGAGAAAAGGAAACTTCATGGTATCTTTCAAAAAATCTTATATCTCTGTAACATACGTCTGTGTGACCCATAGTTTAACTTCTGTCAGCCTCCACCTAAGTATGCATTTCAATTAGATGCCCTTTAATTTGCAAAGCTGCCTAGTGATGATAATCACAGCTAGCCCTGAGTTCTTTTTCCATGGGAGGCACTGTGGAAAACTTTTTTGTTGAAGTTGTTTCATTCTCAAAAGAGCCTTCTGGGATAAGCATCACCACAACCATCTCCATTTTACAGATGAAGTAACGGAGACTACAGGAGTTAAAGAATTTGTCCAAAGTCACATGAGTAGGCAGTCGTCCATGTGAGATCGAAGACCAGGTTCTCCCTACGCCAGGTGGGGAGCCGGGACAGGACGGTGGGGAGAACTGGAAAGGGCATGTCCTTCTAAGTTGCAGCTGCTGGTCACTGGTCACCATCTGGAGGAGAGGGGACCGGTGTTACCGGATCTAATTTTTCAAGAAAAGCTTATAATCCACATTGCATAGAAAAGTCCCATTTTTAATTTAATTGTTCAATTTAAATTAACGTAATTCAAAAACAGAGTGCGTTAGAGTAAACACAACAGGAACTTCTGGTTTGCAACCTCTGCCAGACTGTAACAGGGAATCCCCGCCCCAGTGCTCCAGCACCCCTGGCCCCATGACTGCAGCGCTGGTCGTCAGTCCTTGCAGGGTTGCAAACCAAGAAGGTGTGTTTCCTGCCACACTGACAACCCTACTGTTTGCACGCTCTATAATCATAATACGATAGACTATTTGTGGTAACCAGCATGAATGTGGTATCATGCTAAGAATTTGGTATATGTTATATCATTTAATCTTCACCGCAACCCTGCAATTTACATATGTGTAATTATCCACAGTCTACAAATGAAAAAACATTGAGTTTGAAGACTTTACGTCATAAGCCTAATGTCTATTTCTATTTTGTAACAGAAAACAGCAGAGCTAAGGACTGAACTCAGGCCTCTCTGACTCCCAAACTTAAGCGTTTTCTATACCAACGGCAGAAGACCTTCCCCCTGCGCAGCTCCGAGATTGTCGCCGCACAAAGCAGAAACCCACTGGGACAATCTACCTTCCAGATCGAGCACCAGTGACAACTGACAACCTCAAAATGATGGATTTTGCTTTGCAGACTGCTCACCAACCATTTAATTATTATGCCTCCTAAAAGCACCGTGGACCCCTTTAGAACACCAAACAGAAGAAGAGATAAGCAAAGCAAAGAGTGGGACAGGCTTGTCCTCGGAAACGGGCGGGCAGATGGAAAAACAAACAGAATTTGCTGAAAATTAATGGAAAGGCAGAGACTCAGCTGAAGAAACGCTAGGAGGGGCCTCAGCTCTTTTTTTCCCCATACCTAATTTATAGAGAAAATGTCATTTTAAAGAGTAGCCTAAAAAAGTGGAGCGGGGGGCCTCCACTTCCTGGAACTCAAAGGACAACGTTACATAAGCAGATCGCGTCTTCTCCTAAGCATGCCTTCCAAGACCCAGGTACCTCCTCTTCTCTCTGGATCATAATGCTCATCCTTTCTGGATGTTTCGGCCATCCCGCTCAGCACATGCAGGCTTCGGACACCCTGCGCCCACACCTCAGCTAGCACATTTGTTTCCAATACAGGAAAAAAGTCCACTCAGACGGGAAGCTACAGAAGAGAAAGTCCATGGCTCCGTACGTCCACATGTTGCATCCTTCGCTAGATTTACTGCCAGCCCTTGAATCATCTCTAACTTCCCAAACTTTGATTGTCTCAAGCTCCATTGCTCATGCGTCCAAATGTGTCTTTCTGTCATTCTTGCAAGAGTTATAACAATAAATTATAAGGTTTGCCCTTTCAAGAGACGTATTGCCAAAAGATTTCTTCATTTCCACATAGAGCTTAGTAACAGCTCTAGTAACATATTACTCTCCCCAATTAATATGCTTAAGATGAATTTCCAATCCCACCTTCCCACAGAGCAGCCGTGCCTTCCCTGGGACCTCCCGCTCTCAGTCAGCAGCAGCAGCGTCCACCCATACCCCGCTGCAGGTCAGAATGCTAGCGCCTCCCTGAGTCTTCCTCTTGCTTGACTCTTCCATCCAGTGCATGGCCAAGTCTTGTCACCTCTGCCTCCCAAACCTCTCTTGGTCTCATCCTCCTCTCTCCGTCTCCCGTGATGCTCTCCCAGTGCAAGCCGCCATGTCACCTCTCACCTGGACGGAGGTGACCACCACCCACCTGGCCTCCCTGCTTGCCCCTTCCCCCTCTGCAATCTGTTCTTCATAGATAAGCCAGCCTAATTTTCATAAAATGCAAATTCAAACATGGCATTTTCCCTTGGCTTTTTCATTGCTTTCGGAATAAAATCTAAAATCATGACCATTTCCATAAGAGCTTGACCATGCTCATGTTTCTCTTGAGCCGCATCTCCTGGCATCCATGTATGCCATCCCCCCACCCCCTCCATCCACTCTGACCACGCCGTCCTGTTTTCTCTTGCTCCAGTATTCCAAGGAATATTCCAGTATTCCTTTGACTGTCCCAAAGCCTTTGCAATTGCTGTTTTCTCTGCCTAGTATACACATCCCCCAGTTTCTAGTTGAGTGGCTTGTTCTTATTCTTCAGGTCTTAGCTCCAAATTCTTTCATCCAAAGAGCCTTTTCTGACCACCCAATCTAAAGATTTCCCTTGACAATCATTTACTCTCTATCTCTATTTCCCATGTTTATTTCTCCTTAGGCACCTTTCACAAGCTACAGCTACTTTACTTACATACTTACTTACTGACTATCTTGTTCCCACTGTATTCCCAACACCTTGCATAGATTCTAGGGCATAGCAGGGAACAAAAAATAAATGTGGAATGAATAGAGTCCACAGACTCCAGGCTACACCTCCAGGAAAGCCCAAAATCAGAGTCAAAATGAAGGAAGAAATGCCGCTGGCTTGTGTGGGGAAGCGACCAGCCAGATAAACCTGTAAAAATATGCTCACAGCTAAGATCACAGAGGGTATTTTCTAACTGATTATACTGAGCCAGGGAGCAAGATGCAAAGATAACAAACACATTTAATTTGAAACAGATGGAAACCTGGTCAGTTCCCCACTGGTTGCTGGACTCGGGGCCCTTTAAAAATTATTCTCTTCTCTTCACCATTTTACGACTATAATTTTTAAGTGCCAGAATTTGTCCTCGTGGAGAGTGTCCCAGTTCCCCAGCAAGCACTGGATGGCCCTATCCATCTCGACAAGGCACAGCTTAGCTGAGTCCTGTGGGCTCAGGTCTTCTGCATGTCTGCGTGATAGAGGAGACAGGAATGCTTGGCTGCAGCTTGATAAACAAGCATCCCAACGTGAGAGAAGCACTTTCCGATTCTTGAATAGGGCTCTAGAGAAATGTGTAACAACATATTTACCGAGTGTAGATTTCCTTAATGTGCTGAAATACGTGTTAGGGTTGTCAGTTCAGATGTCACAACTTGCTAGAGAAGTTGAAGGAATCCAGGGAGCAGACACAGAGCAGATGTTTTTCTAAGCTTAAGAATTTTGTTTTCCTAAAAAACCGTCCAGCTGCTCACAACTGTGCAGCACATAAACTGCTTAAGCTGGACCTTTCGAGAGAAGGAGGAGAACCACCAGGAGTGAATAGGGGCTTCAGAAACCGAGTTGAAACTCATAAGAAAAAAATGATGCATTTTTTTTTTTTAATCTGTGTGGCATGAAGAAAATTTCAGGTCTCTGTCCAGTATCGGTGAGAATAGTTCAGTGATGGATGTTACCATGAGGCTCTAGTAGGGACTCTGTTACTTCTAAATCCTTAACCATTGTCTTCTAATTCTCACCTCTAAGATGCTGGTTTTCAGATTCAGTGTCTTTGGCTTTCAGGGAAAAAAAATTAAACCCACCAAAGATGTTACTACTTAGTGGTTCTGCAAATGGGCTAACCACAAAATGCCAAAGCAAAGTCCAGTAGTGCTTGCTGAGCCCTTACTATGGCAGAACACACTATACGACCAAGCCCAGGCACAGCCTCCATGGGAAGAAAAGCACCCCCCTGACTTCCTGCTCCTGACCAACTCTGGTCATCTCTGTGGACTTGGGGTGGATTAAAAACGCAGCACTGCTAACTCTCCCTTCCCCATACTTAATATTTTGAATCTTACTGTCTTGTTCCTTTTGACCTTCACCCAATACTTGTCATCCATCTATCTACTCATCCGTCTATCCATCCCATCCATCCCATCCATCCCATCCATCCACCCACCCATCCATCCATCCATCCATCCAACAGATATGGATAGACAACCTACCTCTTGCCAGATAGAATGCTACACACTAGGGATACATTTGCAGAAAAAATAGGCTGAATCCATGACCTCATGGAACATATAACCTAATAGTGGAGATGAAAACTGGCCATTACACATAGCACAACTGGTTCTTATTAAAATGGAGACACTCCGAAGGCATGAGGGACCAGCAGAAGGATGGGTCTGTGTCTGGGGGTGGGAGTGGGGAGGTGTCACGGACAGCACCGTAGAGGAAGTGACAAGTACGGAATCCTGGGAGGACGGGAGGGAGAGAAACTGCTGCATTCCAGGCAGAGGGAGAAACAGGAGCCAAGTCCCCGAAGCCTGAGAGCCCACGGCTTTTCCAGGGCACTGGGAAGGTTGTGCCGGCAGCACAGCACGGGCTGAAGGAATGGAAGAGAGAAGGGAGGAGGTTCGGGTTAGAAAGGACCCGGGGTCTTGCCAAGTGAGATGACTTGGGTGTTTGAGAGTCACTGAAGAACGATGCTTGACACTCCTAAAAAAACAGAAACAAACAATTGACATAATGTAAAATGCCAGAAAACACAGTCTAACCTACAGCATGTTGACCCTATCACACGGAAGTGAAAAACTTCGTCGTCCCCACCGGATGCATTAATGTAGAACGCTTGTTTTCCAATTGTCTTACTACTTAGAAGAGGATTCCCACCCTCTCTCATTACTATTTTGTGCAAGAATAAGCTGACAGTATCCATTTCTTTTCTTTCCAGATTAAATCATTGTTCATGAAGTCGGGGGGTCCAGTTCCACCCCTTCCTCTCGTGACCTCATGCTGGGCCACTTGTCAGGGGATTGTTGAGTCACTCAGAACATCATACCTGATGGTAGATTTTTTTGTTTAGAGTTCCCCGTGAGAGGAGGAAGGACAACAAGAAGCACGAGGGCCTGCCTGAAGTCCACCGCTCACCTCACAGCCAGACACTGCAGAAGGGGGAAGGTGCCCAGAGGCCTGAGGACAAAACAGAGACAGGAGAACACAGGGCCGCTGAGGAAGACCCTTCTCTCAGCAAAGCAGACCCACGAAAAGATGCAAAAGGTAAGGCCAGCCCAGGGCTGCAAACCCAGCCAGATGTACCTGCAGGCATCCTTTGGGTTCATGAAATGGGGCCCTGGAACTAAAGCCTTTCAGAGCAAGGGCAGAGCTGACATCATAGGACAAGACTAATATAAAAATAATAGTAATGTTGTAAACAGCAATTCAGCAATACTACCCATGGCTGAGCTTCTGACTCAAAAACTCTCATTTTCATATTTAGATATTATGCAGTTATTGCATAATTGTATTAGGTATTAAGCAGCCAAAGACGACTGCTTCTAATGAAACCGAAGGTCATGCATGCCCATTAGCTCAATAGCCACACACTGTCCTGGAGCCCAGAGACTCAGCCTCATTTTCTCCAAGAAAAAATCTGATTATTTGAAGGAAAAGTAGAGAACATCATCTCCAGTGGATAGGTGGGTTCTGGCCAAGGGCCCGCAACTCTTTGCCTTGTCTTTGCTTCTGCAGAGTTGGGCTCTTCCATGTTGTGCTCAGTCTCCACGTTTAGCAAAGCACATACCTGAGCCCCAGGCACACCCCACTAAGGCAGGATCAGCCACTAGACAACAAGGTCTCTCTTCAAGTCCAAGGAACAAGCCACCTAGTGCCAACAGCAGCAGCAGCCATGGAGCTGACACACAGAAGGGTGGGGAGCTGGCGGGAAGCATGTCCCCACCTCTTCTTTTCTCTCTTCTTGTAAATTCTTTCTACTTTCCCTCCCTCCCTTTGTCCCTTCTCCCCAGCCTAACCTGTCTATTACGCAAGGACTTACTTATCCTTGTCTCTGGCTCTCAAAGCTCTGATTTGGGTCAAACACGTGGAAAAGCCTGCCTGCCTATGCCAAGAGAGCTTGGGAGGGCATGCGGGCAAGTCACTTCTGCATTTCCCGTTCTTTCTCTGCTAAAGAAATCAAACATTTTCCAGATAGCTCTACACGATGTTTCTGCTAAGTGCATTGATAGAGGGGGAAAGAAAGAAGGTATTCTGAAGGTAAAAAGTTATCTTTCAGCCTCACGTATGAACTGGACGATGTGACCCTTCTCGATCATTGACATAGAGCTAGTATTTACTCCAAGTGCTAGAGAGTGATAAATTGCAGCTCCAAGTGCGTGGGGTGGGGAGATATAAATTATCCAAATTACCTCCAGAGCCCCAGTCACCTACAGTCAGAAAGGGTCTTTTGTTATGCAGATGCAGTGTGCTTTTGGAAAAATCACAATTTTGATTCCCTAAAAGTCTGGACTTCTTTAGTCACGTTCAGGCCAAGGAAAGCTATAAAGATGTGAACCTGATAAGAGACAGCTTAGAAAATGGGTCTTTTGCAAAGCCGGGTCTCACTCCCCAGAACTGAAAGTAGCAATTAAGGAGCATTGTAGGGTGAAGAAAGAGAAGAACAGAGATGCAGCAAAAGTGAAAGGAGAGAGAGGGAGGACCCTTGATCTCGGGATGAAGGCCTTGGCCTTGAAGCAAGGCACTCTGAGCACTGCAGACAGAGCTCAGAGTGCGGTGACTTCAGAGGCACGTGGGAGAAACCCTTCGCTCTGCCTGGCTCCCAGCTCAGACACTGTCTGGGGGTCTGCCATGAGCCCGCAGCCTTGCCAGACACCCCCACACAGCCATGCTGACTCTCCCCTACCCTTCCAGCCTCCCCAGTTTCTATTTCTCTCCAGTTCTGTCTGGAGATCAAAGCCCCTTTTGCTTTTTAACCTGTTTCAGGCAACAACCAGATACAGAGTCAAGGGACAGGAACTTTAGAAAGAGCTTTGGAAGCAAAAGTGCATGCATTCTTACTTTCATTCCACAATATTTGTTGAGCACCCACTATGTGTCAGGCACTGTTCCAGGTGCTGAAAATACATTGGTGACTAAAACCTAGAAAGATGATCAAAGACACTAACGGGGAGAATGTGTTAAAAGGTCCCATTCCGTTCTCCAACTCACTGCAGCCCTACAGAGCGGTGCTAGGGGAGGGGCAGTCTGAACCACTCCCACCCACATGTGGTCCAGTCTAGGCCAAATAAATCATCTCAGGAGAAAGTCAGTTCTTGCTCCCATAAGAAAGTAGTGCTTTGGAAACATTTATCCCGGGGCGTGCAGTTCAGAATCCACAGACTGCACCCATGCAAGCCTGTCTGTTTTTTATTTTCCTCCCACTTGAAAGTGGATTAGGCTTTTCTTCCATTTGGGGGTTTCTACCCACTTCTGACCCTAAAAGCTCAGGAAATTACAAAGCAAGTTTTCCAACAGATGCTTTTCCCAGCGTCAGACAGTCTTACCCAGCTGCCAATTTGCTCTCACTGCATCTTGCAAGCCTGATCCGCCCCAAAGGAAGAGAGGCTCGGGCCGAGCGGCCCTGCTGGCTTGTGGGATGCCCAGCTGCAAAAGCGGGGCTGGCTTTCATTGCCGGACGAGGCACTCCCAACCCGTGAGGGTTCTGCCAGGCAAGAGCTCCTGGCAGGACATAGCCACAGATGGAAGATGTAGTGTGTGCATGTGTGTGTGTGTGAGAGAGAGAGATTCAGAAATGTTTAAAAAGAAATGGGCTTGTCTGGAGATGTGTGGTTTCTACAGCAATATTTGGAATCTCAGTGCAGAGAATAACAGAGGTGACTGCATCTGAAAAATCCCCAGCCAGTCTCCAGTCAGAAAGCCATGTGTTGTGTGAAACCTGAACCACAGCCCTTGCATATAATCCGCCTCTGCTCAGGGCTATCTGGGGAAATCTGGAAGATTGCAGATCAAAGGGGAGAGTTTACTCCAATTTGTCCAGAGTCAGCAAAACACATCGTTCAGACCAATACTGGGTAACTATACATCCTGTCCAGATACCAGATATGCTCACCAGGGCTAGAGGGTTTAGCAGAGCATGACTTTGGCTTTTTTTTTGTTTTTGTTTTTGTTTTTCTGAAAAGAACAGATGATTGCAAAAGAAAGGAGAGTAGATAAAGCAAAGGCTCAGAGAAATAATGGACCTGCCATTTATGTGCTCTGTGGCTTTGTGCAACTCACTCCAGATCTTGGCGCCCCGGTTTCCCCTGTGCGAAATGGAGTTCATCATACTCAGAGCATCAAAGAATTGCAAAGTTGGGAAAGATCTTAAAGGCTGTAGCCTGACCACTAAGGGCCTGACACACAGCAGGCACTAAATAGCTGTTGCATTTGTCAGTTAACACACTGAATGAAGAAACCAACGTGGGAATGTATAGCGGGATCCCTGTACAGCATCCGGCAAGTGGTGGTTCAATACGTGCTTAACTACCACCAGCGATGGGACTACCGCTGAGACGGGCCACTCTGCTGTGGCAGCCATAGCTGTCAGCACAGGCAAGTCCCCCCTTTAGAACCTACCATGGCTTGTTTCTTCAATCTCTTACTGCTTCACCTTCTTTGAAAGGGCTCACCTCCTTACGCCAGGCGTACCCGGGATAGGCTCGCTTTTATTACTTTATTTATTATTTACGTATTTATTTGTAATTTCGGTAGATTTAGTGAATACAGTGTTTTTCGTTACATGGATGAGTTGTGCAATGCTACAGTCAGGGCTTTCAGTGTACCCGTCACCAGAATAGAGCTTACGTTGTACCAGGTAGGCAGATTTTTTTTAACCCTCACCCCACTCGCTCTCTCCCTTCTTAATTTCCGATGTCCTTTACACCACCTTATGACCCACCGTTTAGCTCCCACTTACAAGCGAGAACATGTGGTGTTTGCTTTTCCATTCCTGAGATATTTCACTTAGGATAATGGTCCCCAGTTCCATCCAAGTTGCTGCAAAAGACATTATTTCACTTATTTTTATGGAGGAGTAGTGCTCCGTGTGTGTGTGTGTGTGTGTGTGTGTGTGTGTGTGTTTATGCAGCACATTCATTTTCTTTATCCACTCATCAGTTGATGGGCGTTCATGTTGCTTCCATATCTTTGCAGTTGTGAATTGTGCTCTGATAAACATTTCAGGGCAGGTGCCTTTTGATTACTTGAAAGTCAACTAATTAGGAAACTTAGTCACATTTGCAGAATTCCTTCACCTTCGCCACACCGTGACAGAATCACGGGAGCGATATCCCGTCACGCTCACAGGTCCAGACCACATCCAAGGACAGGGCGTGCACAGCGGGGGCAGAGCCGTGGGGCCATGTCAGACTTCTGCCTGCGGCCCCCTGTAAAATGAGGAGACTGACAGGACCTACCCCCGTGGTTGTTTGGAAGATGACGTGAGATGTAACAACGTAGCAGGAAGGACCCAGCAGGCAGCAGCTGCTGTAATTATTTTAGCGTTTTTGAACATCTGCCACATGGCAGGCCCCACGCTAGGAGCCAGAGATTCAGAAAATCGTAACACAGACCTTGCTCTAAAAGAAATCATGACATTTCTCTAGAGCTAATAGTTTCCACCCAATTCAAAACTTGGCGAAAATCAATAAAGCTTTAGTCCAACTAAATGACTTTTTGATATAAAGACTCGGGGGTTTCTTGGCTTTCCGGAGCCACTGTCAGAAATAAGAAGTGCTGACTCCGATCAAATACTGGTGTCCACAGGATTACGATTTCCCCTCTCCAAATCCCCTGTTTCACTGCGAAATCACAAGCAGAGAGGCAGCTACTGGGTGCTAGAGTTCCAGCACAGGTAAACGCAAGCTCAGGGGTGTCTTAGCCTTGGCTGCCCATGTGTGAATGACCTGGAGGGTTTATCCAGAGTCCCTCCTGCCAGAAATCAGACGCCATTGGTGTGGGGTGCACCCGTGGGCTGGGATTTTTAAAAGCCCCTCCAGAGCCGCCAACACACCGCCAGGGTGGAGAATTGCAGCTCTAGCCAAAGCTTGATAGTTTCCCAATGGTCTGAAAACTAAATTCTCTTTTTAGAAAAACTACTCAAAACATGATTAGCCAAGGAGATGTGAACAGCGATATGCATTTTTCCATTTACTTTCAGAAAAAGGATTGAAATTCAGCACATTGCAGACCTTTTCAAGCCCCCATCCCAGGTCTGGACTGATGCTACTTTGGGCAGAGACAGGCCGACTCTGGGTAGGGAGCGGCTGGGATAGTACTGAGGAAGGATTAGGTTTCCCACCTAGCCAGGATTGCTGTTGGTGCTCTGCATGGTTTCTGCTTGTTCATGCAGTGTTCACTCTGTTCCCTACGTGCATTAAGCACCTACTGTATGTCATGCTTCATGCTGGAAGCCAGGGCTTCAGAGATCAGTAGAACACAAACTTTACCTTAAAGAGCTCAGAGTCTAATGTCAAGATGCAAAAATGCCCTTTCTGTACCAGAGGAAAACTGCTTTGGGCCTCAAAGGCATGGAACTAATTTTGAGGTTATAAACAATCTTTTAAAAAATTCTCTCAATTTTCTTTGAGTATGTGTGTGTCTCTCTCTCCAGAGTTTAATCACTTCCAGAAAGTAGCCTCTTTCCAACCACCCCTCCTTCTCCCTCCAGACCCCACCTCCACCCTCTCCCCAAAAAAATTGTTACTAAGGATGGGAACTTAAAAATTGCCAAAACGCCCTGGTTATCTTGCAAGGAAACAGGGCAACCCAGAGCCCCCACCTCCTCTTCCTCCACCTCTGCTGACCCCCCGTTTCTTCTCCCGTACAAAGGGGCAGTCTTCACAACCCAGGAACAGCACAACCTGAGCCGGGTGAGGGCCGACCTCTTCCACATGCTGAACATTCCCTGCTTCCAGCAGGACACATTGCAAACGCAGCCGAAAGCAGACACATGCTGACTAAGGAGGCTTTGGCAAAGCCCGAGGAAGTTGGATTCCTGGATTCCTCTTTTAAGATAATGCTAAGCCAGTGGCGGCCGTTTGAGACAGGGAGCGATGTACACTTGGGTGTTGTAAAATTAAGACTGGGCTTGACTCACCTGGGGTCCAAAGGGGACCTCCCCCTGTCCTCCTCCTCCCTGCGCCCAGAATATCATACGTTTCTACAAAGACCTGAGATGCAACCCACAAGAAAGACTGGAGGGAAAGCAGAATTCCTGTTCGGACAAAGTGCTCTTCAAAACCCTCCCCTACCCATTCATGTGCATGGTAAACCTTCACTGAGCATCTACGATACACAAGACACCACTCTGAACTCTACCAGTCCACCGCCATCTTACTCCCACCAATGAAGACTTTTAAAATAGCAGAATCCCACCATGGCCTCAAAATTAAGTGCTTTGACAGACTCCAGCAAGAATCCTTCTGAGTTATGTTTTTAATGCCTACTCTGGTATCCTGGGGAAGAAGGCTAACTTCATTCTCTATTTTTAAATACTGTCAGAAGAGCCGTGCTTCACCCCAGGCTGCTGGAGGCATTCAGGAACCATCTCAGCAAACACCACCCCGGGCTCCCCATGACACCAGCACCTTCATCTAGGGAAGAGGAAGTGAGCCACACCCAAGATCACGGCTGGCCCCCTGGAGGAAAAGGTCAAAGAAAAACAAGAGACAGGCCGGGCGCGGTGGCTCACGTCTGTAATCCTAGCACTCTGGGAGGCCGAGGCGGGTGGATTGCTCAAGGTCAGGAGTTCAAGTAAGAGTGAGACCCCGTCTCTACTAAAAAATAGAAAGAAATTAATTGGACAACTAAAAATATATAGAAAAAATTAGCCGGGCATGGTGGTGCATGCCTGTAGTCCCAGCTACTCGAGAGACTGAGGCAGAAAGATCGCTTGAGCCCAGGAGTT